>CM032452.1:126127816-126412874 GCA_019049505.1 Pachyrhynchus sulphureomaculatus | reverse complement strand
CATCATTTGTATCTGTACGATTGCGTTTAAATTCATCATACCAGTAAATGATGGGTGATTTTCCAGGGGCAGAGTCCCCGTAACACTTATCATGCCATTGCTTTGCTTGAAACGGTATTTTTTCCCATCAAAAAACAGCGTTTAATCAACACACGAAATTCCATTTTCTCCACTGTTTTGAAGATACCAAAAATGCCGTCACTAAAACCACTATAACTTGTAAACTAATCGTCGAAATGTCATGAAATTTTGATACGTACGAGGCTGGTTTGAAAAGTGCGTGCAAAGTCCGAGAGATGGCACCACTAGCGCGTATCGAGGTCATGTTTAGTTAGTAGCATCTCTTGAATGAACGCACACCAAGTTTCAGCCATATTGGTCTATTTCTTTGTGTTTTTGGCATTCGTGTGAATCAAGGAAGTCGAGTGATTTTCAAGAAATGGACGAAAAAGAATTTCGTGTGGTGATTAAACATTACTTTATGAAAGGCAAAACGCCTCAGGAGACTAAAGAGAAGCTTGATAAACATTATGGTGACTCTGCACCTTCGATTAGAACAGTTTATAAGTGGTTTTAAACTTTTCGGACTGGCCATATGGGCACAAGTGACGCTGAACGTTCTGGACGGCCTGTAGAGGTTACGACTCCAGAAATCATTGATCAAATCCATGATATGGTGATGGATGACAGAAGAGTTAAGGTGCGTGAGATTGCTAGTGCTGTGGGCATCTCGACTGAACGGGTACATAATATTTTGCATAAACATTTGGACATGAGAAAGCTATCCGCAAGATAGGTGCCGCGATTGCTCACGCCTGACCAAAAACGGAATCGTGTGAAGTGTTGCAAGGATGGTTTGCAGCTGTTCCAGAAGAATCCGGAGGATTTTAAGCGTCGTTTCGTCACTGTGGATGAAACATGGATACATTACTATACTCCTGAGACCAAACAACAATCTAAACAATGGGTTACCAAGGGGGAATCTACACCAAAAAAGGCGAAGACCGTTCCTTCGGCCGGAAAGGTTATGGCGACTGTCTTTTGGGGATTCGCAAGGGATAATCCTCATCGACTATCTGGAAAAGGGGTAAAACTATTACAGGTGAATATTATTTATCGTTATTGGACCGTTTGAAAACCGAGCTGCAAGAAAAACGCCCGCGATTGGCCCACAAGAAAGTCCTTTTCCATCACGACAACGCACCAGCACACACCTCAGCAGTTGTGATCGCAAAATTAATGGAAATAGGATTCCAACTCGTTTCACATCCCCCCTATTCTACAGACTTGGCTCCCTCGGACTACTATTTGTTCCCCAATTTGAAGAAATGGCTGGCGGGACAAAAATTTTATTCAAACGAGGAGGTGATTGCAGACACTAATGGATATTTTGCAGACTTGGACAAATCCTATTATTCGGAAGGGATCAACAAACTAGAACATCGTTGGACGAAGTGTATAAGCCTAAAAGGAGACTATGTCGAAAAATAAAAAAAGGTTTACCCCAAACACATAAGTAGTTTTTATTTTTGCACGGACTTTTCAAACCAGCCTCGTATCATTTGAAGGTTGGTACTTCCTAAAAATCATACGGATTATTTGAAAAGGGCGACATCTATGTATCAGACCAAAAACTTTTCAGCCTACCTGCTACCATAACTTTGCTAGTAAGTACAGTAAGCTACTACAGATTTGACTCTTATCGTGATATACATACTGTACTTGTTTAACTCTATATACTATATAAATGATATGCCACATTTTACTAAACACAATACGACGGACATGACGAGTCCCCCTTTAAAATGCCCATTGACCTTTTTTTTTCTCACCCAGAAAGATTAATGATAAAATGCTATTATGAGTTTTACGAATATTTGCCGAATTTCTGACAGGCCATTTTTTTTTCTCCAAGATTAATTAACCAGAAATATTGGAATACGTAAGCAGAAGAACACTTCGAATTTATTTTTGGGCTTAATTGCGGTAAAAATTGGACATAAATCAATGGTATAATCATTTGCGAAATCTGGCATGAATGGATATACGAGGGTTGATCGATAAGTCTGGCAAACTTCTACGAATTGGCGAGAAATTTTGCTAGGCGAAATGAGCGTTGGTAAGCGAGATTCTTATAACGATTGTGTTCAAACTTTCAAACTGACGCAACGCGCAGTGATGTTGAGAATGTGGAAAATTCTTTAAAGAAATATAAGTACCTTATCTCCGATTTGCTAAAATTTAAATTAAATGTCAGTAATCCGACTATACCAAAATTATATTGGTTGCCCAAAATTCACAAACCTGGAAGAGCAGTGCGACCCATCAGTCGGATCACCCACATATTTGATATCTAAATGATTATCAAAAGAATTTGAGAATTTACCATTAAGGTGAAATCTTAATTTCTTTTGATGTCAGTTCTTTGTTTCCAAGTGTGCCAATACGACAAACTTTGCAATATCTCCAAGAATTACTTAGGATGAATGACTTTGAGAACGAAATTATTCATGAATACTTAACATTATCTAAACTTTGTATGGAACAGAATTATTTTCAATATAACTGTCAATTTTATGTTCAGAAAGAAGGAACAGTTATGGGTAATTGCTTATCACCTTTCATAACCAATTTTTTCATGAGTAGGTTTGAAACTGAAGCCGGTCAAGAATTTACGTATTTCCCAAGGATATAGTATAGGTATATGAATCATGTGTTCGCGATTTTTGATACAAAAAAAACAAATAGAGATGATTTTGTTACCAATTAAAATAGCCGATATAATTTCATTAAACTTACTTACGAAATTGAAAACAAAGGACAATTACCATTTCTAGATATTTTAATTATTAAAAATAATAACAAGTTAGAATTTGATATCTATATAAAAGACAAAGTAATGAGCGATGGTAAGCGAGTGAAGAGACTCCAAACAACAAAAGGCCTATTACGAGGATGATCTACATCCCCAACACTATTCAAAATATACCTCGAACAAACATTAAAAAAATGGAAGCAAAAATGTAGTGGAATGGGAGTCCCAATAGGAGAAGATTACTTATATACTCTAAGTGTCGCAAACGACCAAGTAATCATAGCGCAAGATGAGGAAGACCTCAGTTATATGGTAAGAAAAGTGAAGGAAGAATACACTAAAGTAGGATTAGCAATAAACTTTGATAAAACTGAATATCTAACAACAAAGGAGTAAGGAAGGAACGTGGAAAATCTAGAAGTCGATAATAAAACAACAATCAAAGGAACCGATAGATTTAAATATTTAGGAACCATCATTTTAAAAAACGCAACATCAGAAGAAGAGATCAAAGTTAGATTAGGACAAACGCGGACGCGCGGACATGCATAAGACAATTAAATTCGATCCTGTGGGATAAACACATTATAAAGAGAAACAAAACACGCATATACAAATCAATAATACAAAGCATAATGACATACGGGTCAGAAACATGGACGATCAACAAAAGAAATAAATCTAAAATTAATGCGGTAGAGATGGAGTGTTGGAGAATATGCTGTAGAGTGACACGTATGGAGAGAATACCAAAGAAAAAACGATTAAAATGGTATGGAGCAAAGATAATAGGTGGATAAAGAATATAACAGAGTGGAGCCCTATAGGAAAAAGAAAAAGAGGAAGACCCATACAATCGTGGAGAGACCATGTGGACGAGGCTATGGAGGACAGAGGTCTAACAGATGGAGACTGGGAAGATAGAAACGGATGGAATCAAAGGCTGAGAGAAGGAAGACAGCGTTAGCTGTAGAAAATCCTTGATATATATATATATATATATATATATATATATATATATATATATATATATATATATATATATATATATACGAGGCATGTTTTTTAAGTAAGTACCGTTTTGGAATTAAAAAAAGACGTGCAAAGATATCGCTATAATTTTATTTTTACATGAAAGCCTGTACCTTAATCTACTTTTCTACATAATTTCCGTGAATATTGAGGCACTTGTCATAACGTGGCACCAGTTTTTGAATACCCTCCTCATAAAATTCTGCCGCCTGACTTGTTAACCACTGTATCACAAATGTTTTGACTTCGTTATCGTCTTGAAGACGCTGACCACCCAGGTGCTTCTTCAAGTGCAGGAACAAATGGTAGTCGCTGGGCGCCAGATCAGGGCTGTATGGAGGATGATCTAGAGTTTCCCATTTAAAAGATTTGATGAGATCTTTGGTCCGATTAGCCACATGTGGACGGGCATTGTCATGCAGCAAAACGATACCCTTACTCAACTTGCCACGTCTTTTGTTCTGGATTGCACGACGCAGATTGTTCAATGTCTCACAATAAGACGCTGCATTGATTGTCTCATTACGAGGCAGAAACTCCACTAGCAATACTCCTTTTCTGTCCCAAAAAAACTGTGCATATGATTTTGCGGGCAGAAATTGTTTGCTTAAACTTCACTTTTTTGGGTGATGATGAATGTCGCCATTCCATGGATTGTTGTTTCGATTCTGGTGTGACGTAGGCCACCCATGTTTCGTCACCAGTAACAATTTGGTCTAAAAAATGTTCACCTTCATTGTGGTACTGCTCAAGGAAAGTCAATGCACTGCCTAAACGTTGGGTTTTGTGCAAATCCGTCAACATTTTTGGAACCCAACGTGAACACAATTTCCGGTAATTCAAGTTCTCGGTCACAATGCGATACAAAACACTACGAGAATATTGAGGAAAGCAGTCGCACAATGATGAAATTGTAAAGCGTCTGTTTTCTCTCACCTTTTCGTCCACTTTCTGCACCAAATCTTCATTAACGACCGAAGGACGCCCCCACTCCGTTCTTCATCATGCACATTTGTGCGGCCATCTTTAAATGCTCTCACCCATTTCCTTACCATTCCATCACTCATAATGTTTTGTCCGTAAACTTCACAGATCTCACGATGAATATCGATCGGTTTTACGCCTTTAGCACTAAGAAATCGTATAAACAGCCCGTACTTCACAATCGGCGGGACTCACGATTGTCGGAGGCATCTTAAACACTCAGTAAACAACGTATACAATGAAGAATCAGACTGTAATGGCGTCAGTGCGTAGACATGAGACGTAGGTTACCAGCGCGCATGCGCGGAACGCCGACCGTATCGCTGCGGCGGCGGAATCGCAAAACGGTACTTACTTAAAAAACATGCCTCGTATATATATATATACATACATATACATGTAATGGGCCGTTTGCATAGTGAGTTGAAGTAGAAGCGACCAAAATTAGCGAGCAAAAAAACTACTCTTTCATTGGGACAACGCGTCCGCTCACATGTCGGCCGTTACAATGGCAAAAGTGCATACGTTGAGCTTCGAAATAGTATTCTACCAACCCTATTCCCCAGATTTGATTCCAATTAATTTTTTTTTTTTGTTTTTCTGACGTCAAAAGTTGGCTTGAAGGGTTGAAGTTTTCGTCGAATGAAGGTGTTATAAACGAGTACTATGCATCTTTCGAAACAATTTTTTTTCTGAGGGAATGAAAAAACTTGAATTTTGCTGAAAAACAATTATGTTGAAAGTAAATTTTTGTTTTTGCAAAAAAAATGTTGTTTACCTCATTTTTTACAATACTTCTCAATCCACCTCGTATGCACTTTTCTTAACTTTATAAGTTTAATTACCATTCTTTCTCTTGTCCATATCGTTATTCAGTCTAGCTTTCCATTTTACCTCTATTATAATAACAAAAAATAAGTGGCAACACCGGCACTTACCCGCAGCCGGTTTTACTAGCAGAACACTTTTGACCGTTCAGGTTTATAGCGGTGCTGCACCGACACGGGACACGGTAATTTTTTCCCATAAGGCAGCGTTGAAATTTTGTCCAGTGTTTTCTACTTGTTCTTATCGCACTCATTAAAGTTTGTTATATATCATTATTTTGCTTATACTTTCATCCGTTTTTTCTGAAAAAAAAAAAAATCTAAAACATTGCCGATTCGTATAAAATTTCGGCAAAGTACAAAAGTTTGACAACGAAGCATGTTTTTGTACTACGTAATTTTCATGGCTAGGTAAAATAACCAAAAAAAAAACACCCTCGTACATGCCAAGCACTAACACTAAAACAACCCAATTTTACCTATTTATTTTTTATGTTAGGATTATACCTGTAACATTTCACTTGGAAACTTATAATAGCAACATTTGTCATTTTCATTTCGAAAAAAAATTGCAACAATCAAACACCATCGGCAGTAAAATTTTCAGAAAATATGCTCGAAGATATCGGTTTCATAAACCTAAAAGGTTTTTAATATTGGCAATCATTTATCACTCAGAAATATGCGTTTAAAATGCCATACACATTTTTAAAAGGCATTTCTATTCGATTCAAAATCCACTTTTAGATGTTATTGGTTTATACCGGGCGACTGAGGGACGAAATATTGACGAGCTTCTTCCCTCCTCCCGAAATCTTTAAAACCAGACAACATTAAAAACAATACGTCTGTATGTGAAAGAATAAAATCCACATGTGGATGATACAGCTAAAAAAAATAGTGCGGTATGCGCCTAACGTGAAAATAAAAATAAACCTTTTTTGCGACGTGCATTATTGTTTTTGTGATATTTAATATTATTTATTTAGCCCAGTCGTCAGAGGCGAATTTTGACGAAAAGCTCTCATTAAATGTTAACAGGCTGCATTTTGGCATACAGGTAGTTTTTGGGTGTAGAATACGATAAAAAAGGTTTGCTGCTCTGAAGTGTAAGCTAAACCTACAAAATTGGGAATAAAATGAAAAATCCGGTTTTTCGCAAATATATCGAAAAATAAAAAAGATAACCTGAACTAATAGCACCACGTGAAAGAACGGGAAATTTTACAAAAAAATAGTATATAGATTATTGTTTTGTAGTTTTAGCATAATTTAAAAAAAAATATTTAAAATAAAATGACTGGTTTTTGATTGTTTTAGCCGATACTTGTTGGAAATTCATAATAAAATTATATAAAAAACAACACTATGTTTTAAATTCCCATATATTTAACATCACTTGACAATTGTTTCACCATACAATGGCTTCTTCAGAAGTAAATAAGCAAGACAAATATTTGGTAGTAATTCTGGTTATATAGTGCTTAAAACTATCCTTAATTATCTAAGATTATGCTAATCATTTTATTATATTATTTACAAACAGAATTATTTTAAGAATGCAAATCTGTGGTACTATTTCCGAGAACTAATAAAGATTAAGTAAGGGTGAATGGTTTAAGTCTACCTGTTCGTTTAATAATTGATTGGAGTTTTTCCGTTTGTTAATTTCAAGACATTCAAGCAAATTTAATTTTTTAGATTTATTTTCTACACGTAGGATTTTTAACGTATCATCAAAATTATGGGATTCGTTTATTATATGGGTTGCGTAATGTGAATTGTTCTTATTTTTTAAATAACTATGTTTATGTTCTTTAATGCGAGTTTCAAAAGATCTACCAGTATGTCCATCGGAGGTTTTAGTACAAGATCCACAATTTAATAGATAAACTCCTGATTATACTCCCTAAGGAATTACTGGTTTTGAATGCTATTTTATTGTTCTTTTTTATTAAATGTTTGGAAATTGTTCTAGTTATTTTCCATGTGTATGTGAGTGTACTAAATTTTCCTTTTTTGTCATTAATTGTGGGATAAATTAGAGAGATTGCTTGTTTAAAGGATTTTTTATTCAAGATATTATCTATAATGTTGGGGTCATATCCATTATTAATTGCTATTTGTTTGATTATGTTGAATTCTTTGTTAAAATTAGTTTTAGTCATAGGGATATGTAATAATCTATGTATGAAAGAGTTAAAAGCTGCCATTTTGTGAGGATAAGGGTGGGATGAACTATTGTGTATGACTGTATCAATATGTGAAGGTTTGTAAAAAATCGAGAAATCGTGTTTAATTGGTCACTTTTGATATAGATATGTCTAAGAAATTTATAGAGTTATTGGTTTCTATTTCTATGGTAAATTTAATATTAGGATTAAAATTATTTAGGAAGTTAAGGAGGATTGTTAGTTGTCTGCTCCCGTGAAACAGGAAATGATATCGTCAACATATCTATACCAGTAAACAATATTTTTTTTGCTTACCGCGTTTTTATGAATTTTTAGTTCTAAATGATCCATGAAAATTTCCGCTAGTAACGGGCTTAAAGGAAATTATTAAACGAACAGATAGACTTAAACCATTCACTCTTACTTAATCTTTATTAGTTCTCGGAAATAGTACCACAGATTTGCATTCTTAAAATAATTCTGTCTGTAAATAATATAATAAAATGATTAGCATAATCTTAGATAACACAGGGCAACAAAAAAATAATTTTGTTTTGGTGCCTGGGATTTTAGAGCTGATTTTAACTATATTTGGGACGCTAAATCTATACATGCAATCCGTTTTTCTCTATCAGCTCTACTTTTTTAGATACATCAACTTATCTACCAATGTGGTTTTTATTCAGTATATTCATTTATGAGAGTTCTAAAATTATTATATATTCATTAATGTAGGTACAATGGTTTTATTGTCAGTCTGTAATTGAGTAAATTCCAGGTAAATCTATAAATAGTGGAACCATTGCCTATCAGGTACCTGAACTGACCCTTTTAATCACCTAACTCGGGTAAGTCTCGTCAGTTTGTGCGTTCTTACTAATGAGAGTAGATCGAATTCGGCGTGTTATTTTATGTTAAGAAAAGAGTGATATTGAACAGAATTAAAATGAGTTCAGGTTCCAGTTCAAGAAGAAGTTGTGTAAATCAACCTGATGTGTTTTGCTATATATGCGGAGAATACATGTTTCAACAAAACAGACAAACTATTACTGACTTTGTAAAGCGAGCGTATCTTGGATACTTTGGAGTTAAGCTTGGTGATCGGGACAAAACGTGGGCCCCGCATCTCGTATGTAAAACTTGTACAGAGCATTTACGGCAGTGGACTACCGGGAAAAGAAAATGTCTAAAATTCGGCGTACCAATGGTTTGGAGAGAACCAAAAAACCACTTCAATGATTGTTATTTCTGTTTAGTAAATACTAATGGAATCAATCGAAATAACCGCAGTAAGTGGACTTATCCCAATTTAGACTCGGCAATACGCCCTATCCCGCACTCAGATGAAATACCGATTCCAACATGTCATCAGGTACCACATATCTCTGATGACGAATATTTTCTCTCTGATCGCTCTTCTGATGCTAATAAAAGTTCTGATACTAATGAAACTAACAGTGACTATGAGGGAACGTCATCAGTTCCTCAACCCTTCAATCAAAATGAATTAAATGATCTCACCAGGGATCTCAATTTATCGAAAAAAGCTTCTGAAGTACTGGCTTCTAGGTTGAACGACAAAAATTTACTGGAACAAAATTACCTTTTACCGTACAAGAGAAAAAGATCTGCTACCATTCTTTTCTCAAGAAGACAATCTTGTATTTTGTCACGAAATTAGGGGACTCATGAAAGAAATGGGACTTTCTGAATATATTCCAGATGATTGGCGCCTATTTATTGACAGTTCAAAGCGAAGTTTAAAATGTGTCCTTCTACATAATGGGAATAAATATGGTTCAATACCACTAGCTCACTCAACAAAACTGAAAGAAGAATATAATACCATAGCTTTGGTCTTGCAGAAGATAAAGTATTACGAACATCAATGGATGATTTGTGTAGACTTAAAAATGGTAAACTTTCTTCTTGGGCAGCAAAGTGGTTACACGAAATATCCGTGTTTCTTGTGCCTCTGGGATAGTAGGGACAAAACACACCACTGGGTTAGAAAAGATTGGCCTCAGAGAGAAAACATGGACGTTGGGGAAAAGAATGTCATTAACGACGCTTTGGTTGAAAGAGAAAAAATCATACTTCCTCCGTTACATATAAAGTTGGGCTTAATGAAGCAATTTGTAAAGGCTCTTGATAAGAATGGGTCTTGTTTTGCATATATAGGGGTAAAAATGCATCAGTTGAGCACAGAAAAACTCAAAGCAGGGATATTTGACGGCCCACAAATAAGACAATTAATTAAGGATCCTGCCTTCATAAATTCAATGAATCAAGTTGAACGAGAAGCTTGGACATCATTTGTTGCAGTTGTAGAAAATTTTCTAGGCAAACATAAAGCTCAAAACTATGTTGAAATGGTTAACAAGATGCTTAATAGTTTCAAATCCTTAGGGTGCAATATGAGTATTAAAATACACTATTTACACATCCACTTAGACCGTTTTCCAGAAAATTTAGGAGACATGAGTGAGGAAGAAGGTGAAAGATTTCACCAAGATATTAAAGTTATGGAGGACCGCTACCAAGGAAGATGGGACATGCACATGATGGCAGATTACTGCTGGAGTTTAAAAAGGGACTGTTTAAAAAAACATTCAAGAATGTCGCGGAAAAGAAGCTTTCCAAGTGTTGAGTGACTATTTCATTTCTTCAATGTTTTTTTTTTGTTTGTAAGTACGACATAATATTGTATTTTGTATAACTAAAATAAAAATTTCGTATCTACTTTTGTTTACTACACTTACGGATTTGAGTTACAATAATGTAACTTATATTTCTCTAAAATTGTATATCTTAAAAATTTGAGCTCCTAGATACAAATGAATACGTTATTTGAATTCAGGACATCAAATTGATATAGAATCAGCTCAAAAAACCTCGACACCAAAACAGCTGTTCCCCTGTATAATTAAGGATAGTTTTTAAGCACTATATTACCAGAATTACTACCAAATATTTTTTCTTCCTTATTTACCTCTGAAGAAGCCATTGTATGGTGAAACAATTGTCAAGTGACTTTAAATATATTGGAAATTAAAACATAGTGCTGTTTTTTATATAATTTTAAAATGACTGGTTTAATTCCTTCAGTTGCAGTGGGAATCGTCCTTCCAACCTCATTTATGATTAAATTAACGTTTCTGTATACCGTTAAATATTTTAAAATTGGCTATTAAGGGATTTCTCGGGATACTGATTAAGAATCCGATGCTAGATTTAAAAAATTCAAAATGGCAGATCTAATATGATGGCCAGAGAGTACGTAACTAATTTAATTTTCAATAACAGATTTTTTTTGCACTTGGATGTTTAGATGAAATATAAATACTTAATACTTAAAGCTTAGACTTTTATCTTTCATTTCCCACCTTTAAATATATATATTTTTCATTTTATTTTCGATTTTCTCGGCTTAACGTACATTTTAGAGCAGTAAACTTGTATTCTACGTCCAAAAAATTACCTGCGTGCCAAAATACAGCCTGTTAACATTTAATGAGAGTTCAAAACCCCTGGTGACTAGGCTAGTTAGAAAGTTAAAAGAAAAATGTTTTTCGTGATCTAAAAACTCTAAGACTTGAAGAAAAGAAAAATTTGAGAGGGCAATATTTCCCCTTAGCAGGGAAAGTAAATATATATAATAATTTACTTGCTTTTCCATAAGAACATTTCCGTCAACTTCAGTTTATATTTGAAAACCTTGTTCTATATTCAACCTAACATTTTTTTAGGTTACTCTGTAATCAGATCGCAATCCCTTCTACTTACTATTTCTATTTAAATGAGAAATATATTACGGCATACACGCAATAACCCCTTTAACCTCCTACCTCATCCCTTTCACCCCGTAAATATGTTATTATAGAAAAATTATTTTATATTAAAAGTCCAATATCCCAGTCAAAATTCAGAAAAAATTCTCAAATACTATTGAAAGGATACAATGACCCCTCCCCTTGACTCCTCTTCACATGTTAAAAATGAAAATAATAAAAAAAATAATTTTCTGATTGAAACACAAATCAGCCATAACTCCTAAAATTGTACGTCCGTCGTTGCCAAGATACAATTTAAAACTAACGAATAAACTTGGTTAGTAGAAACTGGTCCCTTAAAAAAGAAATCGGTCTTAATTCTACAATGGAACATCTGTCCCAACTGACTATAAATAGAAAAGGTCGTATTATAGGGGTTCGTATTCCCAGGTATAATCTTAATAGTAATATAAGTATTTAAGAGTTTGCACATTTTAAAGAAAAAGTACTTAATTCTTTTTCTACTTAAAATATAATTAAGATATATTAGAATATAATTAAAATATACTTAAAGTATTTCACTTAATAATTTTTTAATTACACGAAGTAGGTAAGTATTATTAAACGAATATATTTGATAAATGAAAAATATTATTAAATATCATGTATTAAATAATAAATAATGCAAATTATTTATAATTATGGATTTTTTAGTGATTAATTAACTTTATACGACGCATTATTTACCGGGACCCACGGTTGACCTTGCATTATGCTATGTATGGCTGAGCGCTGCGCGCTCTCCGCGCTTTATCTCAAAAACGGTAAAGCGTATAAAAAAATATTTAGAACAAAATTTGTAGAGAATTTTATGCTCTACAATTTTCATAATAGATGCAAATATTAAAACCATAGGAAACGAGATATTTGCGAAAAACCTATTTTGTGACCTTTGACCTTGAATATCTTAAGACGCGGACACGAGATTTTATAAGACCTTTGAGACAACTTTTAGAATGCCAAAATAAAGGTTTATACAAATTAACACTTTTTATCTCTCATTCCGAGGTGAAACCCCTAATGTGACTGGTTCTATTTAAATGAGAAATATATTACGGCATACCCGCAATAACTCTTTTAGCCTCCTACCTCATCCCTTTCACCCCGTAAATAAGTTATTATAGAACAATTATTTTATATTAAATGTCCAATATCCCAGTCAAAATTCAGAAAAAATTCTCATAATACTATTGAAAGGATAGAATGACCCCACCCCTTGACTCCTCTTCACATGTTAAAAATGAAAATAATAAAAAAATAATTTTCTGATTGAAATACAATTCAGCCATAATTTTTAAAATTGTACGTCCGTCGTTGCCAAGATACAATTTAAAACTAACGAATAAACTTGATTAGAAGAAAGTGGTCCCTTGAAAAAAGAAATTGGTCTTAACTATACAATGGAACATCTGTCCCAACTAACTATAAATAGAAAAGGTCGTATTATAGGGGTCCGTCTTCCCAGGTATAATCTTAATAGTAATATAAGTATTTAAGAGTTTACACATTTTAAAGAAAAAGTACTTAATTCTTTTTCTACTTAAAATATAATTAAGATATATTAGAACATAATTAAAATATACTTAAAGTATTTAACTTAACAATTTTTTAATTACACGAAATAGGTAAGTATTATTAAACGAATATATTTGATAAATGAAAAATATTATTAAATATCATGTATTAATTAATAAATAATGCAAATTATTCATAATTATGGATTTTTTAGTGACGTATTATTTACCGGAACTCACGGTTGACCTTGCATTATGCTATGTATGGCTGAGCGCTGCGCGCTCTCCGCGTTTTACCTCAAAAACGGTTAAGCGTATAAAAAAATGTTTAGAACAAAATTTGTAGAAAATTTTATGCTCTACAATTCTGATAATCACTGAAACCATAGGAAGCGGGATATTTGCGAAAAACCTATTTTGTGACCTTTGACCTTGAATATCTTAAGACGCGGACACGAGATTTTATTAGACTTTTGAGACAACTTTTAGAATGCCAAAATAAAGGTTTATACAAGTTTACAACTTATTATCTCTCATTCCGAGGTGAAACCCCTAATGTGACTGGACAAGCGATGGAAAACCAACGTGAATAGCATTTATAAGCATAGCACGTGTGCGATGCCCATATCGTTATATAGTTATTCAGAGTGTATATTTTCGCAAGCATCATGCTTGTAAAACCGTAGTTAATCCGGTCCTGGAGAGACCCTCAAAGTTTGATATATATTCCAAACTGACCACACTCTCCATAAATTGAAAATTTTATGAAAATGTCATAAGATTAACATACCTATCGATTCGAAGAACCCTTGGGTCTTTGAACTTTGACCTCAGCAACGGCAGGCGCACTGAAATGCATCCTTGCATTTCCAGCTGCTGCTATTTTTGCTGCATTCGTTCTGCCGTCGTTCGGCTATTTAGAGATTTGCAGGTACTTCTGGCCTTCCTGATAATCAGGTTGTCTCCGCTAGAGCTTATCGCACTATAATAGCTTGTCGACGAAGTTAAGAGCAAGAATGTAAATTTTTTTGTGAAAAAATTGGTCGTCGGGCATTTATTTATGTGGAGATTTAATAAAAAAGGTTTTTTTTTAAAGTTTATTGACATTTTTATAACAAAAAAAAACACCTCAAGCTTTTTTAAAGAGAAATATAAGCCCTACGACATTATCTTGACATTATAGCTTGAATAAAAATCGAAAGATGATCCAGCCAACGGAGCGTGGGAACTTGGCAAGCAGCTACAATGCAACCTAACTGTTTTTTAACGGCAGAGCCTTTGACATTTTGTGTAAACTTAATTCTACATTCTCGGGGAGGAAAGTTAACACAAAAGTGGTAAATTTTGATCGCGGTTTAGTGAATTTTGCCTGGGAAAACGCATATGATGTCCTGAATTGCATAATGCACCGTTCGTCCAAAAATAAAACCAACTTTACAAAAACAGAAGAAAATAGCAAAGACAGTTGAGGCTTCGCTGAGGCGCTAAAATAAATAATATTATAAAAAATTGGAAAAGTGATTTATTCAGTACTTTCCTTCCCTTTTACCCTCTTCTCTTGAAACGATGTCGCTCAAAAACTATAGGTTTCATCCCTATTTCAAATATTATATATATATATATATATATATATATATATATATATATATATATATATATATATATATAATATATAAAGGATTTTCTACAGCTGACGCTGTCTTCCTTCTCTCAGCCTTTAATTCCATCCGTTTCTATCTTCCCAGTCTCCATCTGTTAGACCCCTGTCCTCCATAGCCTCGTCCACATCGTCTCTCCACGATCGTCTGGGTCTTCCTCTTTTTCTTCTCTCTATAGGGCTCCACTCCGTTATTGTCTTTATCCACCTATTATCTTCGCTCCGTCTTATGTGTCCATACCATTTCAATCGTTTTTCTTCAATGGTGTTTATTGCGTTCTCTTTGATGTTCATTCTGCTTCTTATTTCTTCATTTGGTAATCTCTCCATACGTGTCACTCTACAGCATTTTTTCCAATACTCCATCTCTACCGCGTTAATTTTAGATTTATTTCTTTTGTTGATCGTCCATGTTTCTGACCCGTATGTCATTATGCTTTGTATTATTGATTTGTATATGCGTGTTTTGTTTCTTTTTGTAATGTGTTTGTCCCACAGGATCGAATTTAATTGTCTTATGCATGTCCGCGTTTGTCCTAATCTAGCTTTAATCTCTTCTTCTGATGTTGCGTTTTTTGAAATGATGGTTCCTAAATATTTAAATCTATCGGTTCCTTTGATTACACAGGGGAACAGCTGTTTTGGTGTCGAGGTTTTTTGAGCTGATTCTATATCAATTTGATGTCCTGAATTCAAATAACGTATTCATTTGTACCTAGGAGCTCAAATTTTTAAGATATACAATTTTAGAGAAATATAAGTTACATTATTGTAACTCAAATCCGTAAGTGTAGTAAACAAAAGTAGATACGAAATTTTTATTTTAGTTATACAAAATACAATATTATGTCGTACTTACAAACAAAAAAAAACATTGAAGAAATGAAATAGTCACTCAACACTTGGAAAGCTTCTTTTCCGCGACATTCTTGAATGTTTTTTTTAAACAGTCCCTTTTTAAACTCCAGCAGTAATCTGCCATCATGTGCATGTCCCATCTTCCTTGGTAGCGGTCCTCCATAACTTTAATATCTTGGTGAAATCTTTCACCTTGTTCCTCACTCATGTCTCCTAAATTTTCTGGAAAACGGTCTAAGTGGCTGTGTAAATAGTGTATTTGCACCCTAAGGATTTGAAACTATTAAGCATCTTGTTAACCATTTCAACATAGTTTTGAGCTTTATGTTTGCCTAGAAAATTTTCTACAACTGCAACAAATGATGTCCAAGCTTCTCGTTCAACTTGATTCATTGAATTTATGTAGGCAGGATCCTTAATTAATTGTCTTATTTGTGGGCCGTCAAATATCCCTGCTTTGAGTTTTTCTGTGCTCAACTGATGCATTTTTACCCCTATATATGCAAAACAAGACCCATTCTTATCAAGAGCCTTTACAAATTGCTTCATTAAGCCAAACTTTATATGTAACGGAGGAAGTATGATTTTTTCTCTTTCAACCAAAGCGTCGTTAATGACATTCTTTTCCCCAACGTCGATGTTTTCTCTCTGAGGCCAATCTTTTCTAACCCAGTGGTGTGTTTTGTCCCTACTATCCCAGAGGCACAAGAAACACGGATATTTCGTGTAACCACTTTGCTGCCCAAGAAGAAAGTTTACCATTTTTAAGTCTACACAAATCATCCATTGATGTTCGTAATACTTTATCTTCTGCAAGACCAAAGCTATGGTATTATATTCTTCTTTCAGTTTCGTTGAGTGAGCTAGTGGTATTGAACCATATTTATTCCCATTATGTAGAAGGACACATTTTAAAACTTCGCTTTTGAACTGTCAATAAATAGGCGCCAATCATCTGGAATATATTCAGAAAGTCCCATTTCTTTCATGAGTCCCCTAATTTCGTGACAAATTACAAGATTGTCTTCTTGAGAAAAGAATGGTAGCAGATCTTTTTCTCTTGTACGGTAAAAGGTAATTTTGGTTCCTTGTTCCAGTAAATTTTTGTCGTTCAACCTAGAAGCCAGTACTTCAGAAGCTTTTTTCGATAAATTGAGATCCCTGGTGAGATCATTTAATTCATTTTGATTGAAGCGTTGAGGAACTGATGACGTCCCCTCATAGTCACTGTTAGTTTCATTAGCATCAGAACTTTTATTAGCACCAGAAGAGCGATCAGAGGGAAAATATTCGTCATCAGAGATATGTGGTAGCTGATGAAATGTTGGAATCGGTATTTCATCTGAGTGCGGGATAGGGCGTATTGCCGAGTCTAAATTGGGATAAGTCCACTTACTGCGGTTATTTCGATTGATTCCATTAGTATTTACTAAACAGAAATAACAATCATTGAAGTGGTTTTTTGGTTCTCTCCAAACCATTGGTACGCCGAATTTTAGACATTTTCTTTTCCCGGTAGTCCACTGCCGTAAATGCTCTGTACAAGTTTTACATACGAGATGCGGGGCCCACGTTTTGTCCTGATCACCAAGCTTAACTCCAAAGTATCCAAGATACGCTCGCTTTACAAAGTCAGTAATAGTTTGTCTGTTTTGTTGAAACATGTATTCTCCGCATATATAGCAAAACACATCAGGTTGAATTACACAACTTCTTCTTGAACTGGAACCTGAACTCATTTTAATTCTGTTCAATAACACAAAAACACTCTTTTCTTAACATAAAATAACACGCCGAATTCGATCTACTCTCATTAGTAAGAACGCACAAACTGACGAGACTTACCCGAGTTAGGTGATTAAAAGGGTCAGTTCAGGTACCTGATAGGCAATGGTTCCACTATTTATAGATTTACCTGGAATTTACTCAATTACAGACTGACAATAAAACCATTGTACCTACATTAATGAATATATAATAATTTTAGAACTCTCATAAATGAATATACTGAACAAAAACCACATTGGTAGATAAGTTGATGTATCTAAAAAAAGTAGAGCTGATAGAGAAAAACGGATTGCATGTATAGATTTAGCGTCCCAAATATAGTTAAAATCAGCTCTAAAATCCCAGGCACCAAAACAAAAATATTTTTTGTTGCCCTGTGTTATTGTTTCGTTATCGACTTCTAGATTCTCCACGTTTCACTCCTTTGTTGTTAGATATTCCGTTTTATCAAAGTTTATTGCTAATCCTGCTTTAGTGTATTCTTTTTTCAGTTTTCTTACCATATAACTGAGGTCTTCCTCATCTTGCGCTATGATTACTTGGTCGTCTACGAAACTTAGAGTATATAAGTAATCTTCTCGTATTGGGACTCCCATTCCCCTACATTTTTGCTTCCATTTTTTTAATGTTTGTTCGAGGTATATTTTGAATAGTGTTGGGGATGTAGAGCATCCTTGTAGTAGGCCTTTTGATGTTCGGAGTCTCTTCCCTATTTTATGTCCTATTTTTATGTTCACTGTGTTGTTTTCGTAGAGAGCTTTTACTGCGTATATTAGTTCTTTGTCAATGCCTATTTCTTTCATTGCGTTCCATAATCTTTGTCTTGGTGCTGAGTCATAGGCCTTTCTTATGTCTATGAAGGCTAGGTGAACTTCTCTATTCTTTGCCAGTTTTTTTTCCATTGTTTGTTTTATAGTCTGCTTGGTCTTCTCCAATTTTTCCTTTTATATTTTCCTCTATGATATTTTTAATAAATTTTCCATACAAACGTCCCATACTCGATATTATACTTAGGCCTCTATAGTTTGTGCATTTTCTGCGGTCTCCTCTTTTAATATAGACATACTTTTCACCATTCCTCTGGTATTTTGTGTCCATTTATCGCTCTGTGGAACATGTTTCTCAGCATTCGATGTAATTTATTAGACCCGTACTTAATCATTTCATTTCATCAAATATTATACAGATTGATAAACCGGACAGTCAGATAGACAAATCGATGGAAATAGGAATTTTTTTCGCGATCTTACTTACTTATTCCTAAGTCTATCTACCGTGAAATGTAAGACTGTGGTGTTGAGTTGATCTGCGTCTTCCATTTCTTTCTATTCTGTGTCAGGTTCTTAATTTCACTCCACTGAATATTTCTCTCTTGGGCAGCCTTCCCTGCCTCCTCTTGCCATATTCTCCTAGGTCTTCCTCTTCTATTTGTTTTTTGGACTCGCGTCTCATATATTCTTTTTGTTAGTCTTTCTTCCATCATCCTGTGTATATGTCCCAGCCATTCCAGTTATCTGTCCTGAATTTTTGTCACTATTGGTTTTATTTTGAATTTGTTTCTGAATACCTCGTTCCTGATTTTGTCCCTTCTTGATTTTCCATCTATTTTCCTCAGGAGTCTCATTTCCGTTGCGTTTATTCTACTCTTATCCTTGCTTGTGAGGGTCCATGTTTCACTACCGTACAGTAATGTGGGGTTTACTATTTATTTAACTACCTCAATCTTTATATATCTGCTGTTATTTCTCTTTTCTCAAGGAATTTTTTTCTTAAAAACCATTGTATATTCTTTCTACTTTTGCTATTTTATCGTTTATCTCTTTTTCCAATTTTCAGTTTCCTTCTATTATTGATCCTAGGTATTTGAACTCTCCAGCTATACTCAGTCCATTTATTCTGATGTAGTGTTTTTTATTCTCTTGTCCTATTATCGTCGATTTCGTCTTCTGTATATTTATTCTAATATTTATATTATTTAATTCCTCGTTTAGATTGTTTAGGTTGTGCTGTAGGTTTTCTTCTGCGTCTGCTATTATCGCCATATCGTCCGCAAAAGTTCTGATATTTCGATTTTTTACATTCTCCAGTATCCCAGCATCATCGATCTCATTTTCTGCTTGGCTCTCTTCGCTGTCTCGTGTAACACTATTGCGAATAATAAAGGGCTCAGCACACATCATTGTTTTAGGCCGATTATTATTTCGAAATCTCTTGACTCTTCATTACTTGTTCTTACCCTATTTTTTGTTGTATCGTACATACTTCTGTTATTTCTCTGTCTACTCCACATCTTTGTAGGTTTTCCCATACATCCTCTTGTCTTACTCTATCGAATGCCTCTTCTAAGTCGATGAAAGCTATATGTAATTCTTTATTTTTATTTATGCACTTCTCTATCCTCTGCTTTAATATAAATATGGGCTCCTGTGTGCTCCTGCCTTTTCTAAAGCCATATTGGGTTTCTTCTAGAGAATTTTCTAATTGGCCTTTTATTCTTGATTCTATTATTCTAGCGAGTACTTTGGCTGGTAGACTCATTAATGTTATGCCTCTATAGTTTTGCCACTCTCCTTTTTTATGAATTGGCAGGATAATAGCAGTGTTCCATTCCTTGGGTACTCTCTTTTCATTTAAGATCTTATTTAACAACTTGGTGAAATCTGTTTCTTCCCTCTTCCTCCAGGCTTTTCAGCATTTCTGGTGTGATTTCGTCGATTCTAGCTGCTTTACCTGTCTTCAATTTCGCTATGGCTTCACTGACTTTATCTTCGGAAATAGTTAATTCTACAGGCCCTCTTTCCTCTCTCATTTCGGTTACCTGTACTTTTCTGATATCTGATTCTGTTATTTCCTGGAAGTGTTCTCTCCATCTGTCCATTATCTTGATTTCATCTGTTATTATGTTTCTATTTTTGTCCTTCATATTTCTCATGCTATAGTCTTTCTTCTTTCTTAGTTGTTTCAGTGTTCCGTAAAATGGTTTCTGGTTGCCTCTGAAAATTTCCTTCATATTTTGCCCGAATTTTCTCCAAGACTCTTGATTCGCTTCTTTTATTGTGGTTTTGACTGGTTTCCTTATCTCCTTGTACCCTTCGTAGTCCGCTGTTGTATTTATACTAAGATATTTTTTCCATTGCCTTTTCTTTTCCGTAACGCTTTTCTGTGACTCTGTTGTCCACTAGTTTGTTCTTTTCATATAGTTGTTCCCTGTTTTTGTTGTTCCGCAACTTTCTTCTGCTGCAGTTAGTATTGTTTCTTTTAATCTTTGCCAGTGATCCTCCATGTCTGTCTCGTTTCCATTCTGTCCCCTTAAGCATTTTCCTAAGGATTTCTTGGTATTTATTCAACTCTTTGAGTTTATAACTTTTTATTTTCTTCTTTATTTCTTTTCTTCTTTTGTCTACTTTTTCTTTCTGGATTGTTATCAGTTTCATTTTGACAAGGTAATGATCACTGCCAATTTCTGCTTTTCTTAATACTTTTACATCTTTCACATATTTCCAGTACCTTTTACGCAATCTAAGAATATTAAAACGTAAGGAAAAGTAAAAAATGGTAGGGGCTCATTTTTTTCTTTAGCGAGGGACGTAAAAACAATAATTTAGCTACTGTGCCAGAGAAAAGTAAGTTTCGGCCAATTTAGCTGCTTGTATTTCTAAAACTTTTTCTATAATCAACTTGGGATTTTTTTAGGTTACTCTGTAACCAAATCGCAATCTCTTCTACGTACTATTTCTGGTAAAATTGGCTGGGTTTGTTAGGAGTGGGGAGAACGATCTGTTAGCCTCGCCAGGTGTATTCAGTAGTATAGCTCACGATGTCGGAGCGAGACGTGCATCCTTTGATCGCGGAACGTGTCATTGTTAAATTTCTTACTTGTAAAGGCGTAAAACCGGCCGAAATTCTGCGGAGATTGACTGCACAGTTTGGGGGTCAAACACTGTTAAGGGCTCGTGTCTTCGCCTGGCATAGGGAGTTCATGGGAGGCCGTGAAGAGGTCGAAAATGAGAGCCATGATCGTCGTCCACGGCATTTTGAACACTGATTTTTTTGCACGACCGTCGCACCATCAATGTAGCGTACTATTACAACCTTTTGGATGAGGTTAAACTTGCTTATCGCCGCAAAAGACATGTCCAACCGATAAGAGACGCGATTCTTCTCCATGACGACGCTCGACCCCACATTGCAACTCTTACTCGCGAAAAATTGAAAAAAATGAGTTGGACAACACTGGATCACCCTCCCTGTAGCGCTGACCTATCGCCCTACGATTTGCATTTCTTTGGGCCACTCAAAGAAGCGCTGGGAGCGCAATGATTTGATGACGACGACGCGGTGGAGGGCTTCGTGCGTAACTGGTTACTGACACAGCCGCCCTCCTTTTACGACGACGGACGGTCTCAAAAAGCTACCGATATGCTGGGAAAGTGCATATCCAAAGCAGGAGATTATGTTGAAAAATGATATGTACTTGGTTTATTTGTTACAGTAAATAAAAAAATTAATCTCGTTTATATTTGATCCACCTTAGTACAGGAAGTAGCATTAGCTTCTAGAGTTAAAGTTACCCCATTCAAACTATCCTTAAGATTGCTTTTGACTCTTGTGGTTCTTAGTAGCTGCATCGCAGGCAAACCCGTACTTCAGAGAATTTAAGAAATTAAAATAGAACTCTAAATATGATATACTAGTGCCTGAAGACTCAATACAATTGAAAAGGCCTAAATTTATTACTAAACATTGTCAAAACCGGTAAATTGCCAGGTAATATAGAATAACTTCAGGATGAATTTCCAACGAGATGTTAGTATTTAAATGCCAATGGCAAAGTGCCATGACATAAAATGGAAAACAAATTGGACAAACTATGACCTTTAGTTGAGCTAAAATTTTCGGTCAATGCATCCTACGGTTTTTAAGAAAACATTCGGGATGAGATGCTAGAAAGGAATGATGCAAATAAGGGACGAGTCGTCAGAGAAACGGAGATAATTTCGACACCTCTATCGGGAATTGTTTTATCTCAATTTAAAGAAGTTTTCAGTGGTTAAAACAGCAGCATAAAATGTAAAAAACGCCAAGTCTCGCAAGGCAGTCCTTCCACCACAAAAAGTTGTGAGATCTCATGTAAAACCAAGTCAGTAACCAACATTTATAGTGACCGTATCAATATTAGACATCTTTACTTCTATAATAAATATGACTTGGCAATCGCACGGCAACATAATCACATAAGAATAATCTACTATTTCGGTTGCTAAGTAAGTCTAAACAGTGCACTTAAGAATAAATTATTTTAAATAGTATATTATTTTTATGTGAATATGTTGCCGTGCGATTGCCAAGTCATTATATTTATTACAGAAATAAAGATGTCTAATATTGATACGGTCACTATAAATGTTGGTAGGTAACTAAATAGATAACAATTTATGACAAAGTTGTCGAATAGATGCTTCCATAGAGACTAACTAAAATAAGTGACTTGGTTTTACATGGGATCTCACAACTTTTTGTGGTGGAAGGACTGCCTTGCGAGACTTGGCATTTTTTTATATTTTATGTTTTTGATGGGATCGCATTTATTTTTGTAGGTAGTCCTCTTTTTTTTTCTTCTCGGATAATATTTCTTGTACGTCAGCTATGGATTTTCTTAAAGCCCACTCCCTGTGTCTATTGGTTTATCTCAAAGGCTATGATGTAACAATTTTTGACAAGTCTGGACGATAAGTGCTTCTAAGTCGATTATATTCAACGATTGCGGACTCCTGAGCTTTGATACTACCGAAGTCGACATTAATTAGATGTAATCCGCCCAGACTTGTCACTCTCGGAAGTGTCACGTATGCTTGACCGCGTGTGAACACTGAAGAACCGATGTCCATCAGTGCACTGTTTAGACTTAGCCCATGACTTTTGTGTATGGTAATAGCATAGGCTATACATATCGGAAACTGTTCGCGACGAACATAGGCTCTATTAAAAATTTCAAATTTAGTTTTGACTGGACCAAGCTCGTAAAGATGTTCATTATTAAATGTAATATATATTTTTTTTATTTTATTTGTATTTTCAGGCTCAACCTTCACTCCTTGTACTATACCGATAGACCCGTTGACTAAACCAAGACTCACGTCAAGATTTCGTCTTAACATGACTTTTGCTCCTATTTTAATAACTATATTCTCTTCTAGCCCTGCTGTCATGGAAGCATCATCTTCATACTTTTTTATAATTAAAATATACTTAAAGTATTTCAATAAACAATTATTTAATTACACGAAGTAGGTAAGTATTATTAAACGAATATATTTGATAAATGAAAAATATTATTAAATATAATATATTAATTAATAAATAATACAAATTATTCATAATTATGGACTTTTTAGTGATTAATTAACTTTATACGACGTATTATTTATCGGGACTCACGGTTGACCTCGCATTATGCTATGTATGACTGAGCGCTGCGCGCTCTCCGCGCTCTATCTCAAAAACGGTTAAGCCTATAAAAAAATGTTTAGAACAAAATTTGTAGAGAATTTTATACCCTACGATTTTCATAATAGATGCAAATATCATTGAAAGCATAGGAAGCAAGATATTTGCGAAAAAACCGATTTTTGTGCCCTTGAATATTTTAAGACGCGGACACGAGATTTTATGAGACTTTTGAGACAACTTTAAGAATGCCAAAATAAAGGTTTAAATAAGTTTAGAGCTTATTATCTCTCATTCCGAGGTTGACCCTCTTTTTTGGCTTAAGTGATTGTACAATTTAGAGAACGGGACTGAAATTCCGGATGTTTCAGTTTTTCCTTCCTTTATAGGCTAAACACTAACTAAATTCAAAATCTGAAGGATGGTACGGCTGTGCTTTCTGCTCGACTTGACGGGGGCACTACCGTGCCCCCAGATTAAAGTGCAAATTCAGAAAATATTCAGCTCTTTCTTATGAATATTAGGCTATTTAACAATAAATTTACTTATTTACTTCGTTACCTGAGACAAAATATATTTTTATTACAAATATATAAATGCGTTATCGCGATTTCGTAGAACAACTACATTTTCTAACGCCTAAGACTCTGCTTTTGAAATGTAATTATACTACGAAATCGCGATAACGCAGTTGTAAATTTTTACAAATTGTAACAAAGTAATTTTATTGTCAAAATATACTGTCACAAGGTAACGAACCAAGACTTACATTAAACGAAATCGTAACTCATCATTTCCAGGCGCCTTTCCTCGAGTCCACTGTTAATCGTGGATCGCGTTTAGCGGAGCCTTGGTTGTCTCAATTCTATGGAGCCCATAAAAAAATTAAAATATTAAATACTTAAATGATATACTGTAATCTCAACATCATTGAAAAAAAAATATCCCATCAAAAACATAAAATGTTAAAAAATGCCAAGTCTCGCAAGGCAGTCCTTCCACCACAAAAAGTTGTGAGATCTCATGTAAAACCAAGTCAGTTATTTTAGTTAGTACCTATAGAAGCACCTGTTCAGCAACCTTGTCATAAATTGTTATCTAATTAGTTACCTACCAACATTTATAGTGACCGTATCAATATTAGACATCCTTACTTCTATAATGACTTGGCAATCGCACGGCAACATAATCACATAAGAATAATCTACTATTTCGATTGCTATGTAAGTCTAAACAGTGCACTTAAGAATAAAGTATTTTAAATAGTAGATTATTCTTATGTGATTATGTTGCCGTGCGATTGCCAAGTCATTATATTTATTATAGAAATAAAGATGTCTAATATTGATACGGTCACTATAAATGTTGGTAGGTAACTAAATAGATAACAATTTATGACAAAGTTGTCGAATAGATGCTTCCATAGATACTAACTAAAATAACTGACTGGGTTTTACATGAGATCTCACAACTTTTTGTGGTGGAAGGACTGCCTTGCGAGACTTGGCATTTTTTTACAATTTATGTTTTTGATGGGATCTCATTTCTTTTTGTAGGTAGTCCTCTTTTTTTTTTCTCGGGTAATATTTCTTGTACGTCAGCTATGGATTTTCTTAAAACCCCCTCCCTGTCTCTATTGGTTTTTCTCAAAGACTATGATGTAACAATTTTTGACAAGTCTGGACGATAAGTGCTTCTAAGTCGATTATATTCAACGATTGCGGACTCCTGAGCTTTGATACTACCGAAGTCGACATTAATTAGATGTAATCCGCCCAGACTTGTCACTCTCGGAAGTGTCACGTATGCTTGACCGCGTGTGAACACTGAAGAACCGATGTCCATCAGTGCACTGTTTAGACTTTTGTGTATGGTAATAGCATAGGCTATACATATCGGAAACTGTTCGCAACGAACATAAGCTCTATTAATAATTTCAAATTTAGTTTTGACTGGACCAAGCTCGTAAAGATGATCATTATTAAATGTAATATGTATTTTTTTTATTTTATTTGTATTTTCAGGATCAACCTTTACTCCTTGTCCTATACCGATAGAACCTATTTTAATAACTATATTCTCTTCTAGCCCTGCTGTCATGGAAGTATCATCTTCATACTTTTTTATAATTAAAATATACTTAAATTATTTCACTAAACAATTTTTTAATTACACGAAGTAGGTAAGTATTATTAAACGAATATATTTGATAAATGAAAAATATTATTAAATATAATATATTAATTAATAAATAATACAAATTATTCATAATTATGGATTTTTTAATGATTAATTAACTTTATACGACGTATTATTTACCGGGACTCACGGTTGACCTTGCACTATGCTATGTATGGCTGAGCGCTGCGCGCTCTCCGCGTTCTATCTCAAAACCAGTTAAGCGTATAAAAAAATGTTTAGAATAAAATTTGTAGAGAATTTTATACTCTACAATTTTTATAATAGATGCAATTATCATTGAAACCATAGGAAGCGAGATATTTGCAAAAAACCGATTTTTGTGACCTTTGACCTTGAATATCTCAAGACGCGGACACGAGACTTTTGAGACAACTTTTAGAATCTCAAAATAAAGGTTTATACAAGTTTACAACTTATTATCTCTCATTCCGAGGTTGACGCTCTTTTTTGGTTTAAGTGACTGTACCATTTAGAAAACGGGACTGAAATTCCGGGATGTTTCAGTTTTTCCTTCCTTTATAGGCTAAACACTAACTAAATTTAAAATTTGAAGTTTGTGTGTCTGTTAGAAGTACCTTAGAATTTTGATGATCGGTGAGTGTGTCAGTGATAAAATTAAAGAACTTCGACTGGCGATAGTTCGTAAGCTATAAGGTATAAATAGTAGGTAATTTAGGAGTATAGCTAGTACAGTATGTCCTCTTGGTCACTGAAAATTCAGACGTTTAGCTTTATCCACAACGAAGTTACAGGGGGGTCGAAAGTGCCGTGAGTGGCTTCGAGAAAAGCATGGTACGGCTGTGCTTTCTGCTTGACTTGGCGGGGGCACTGCCGTGCCCCCAGATTAAAGTGCAAATTCAGAAAATATTCAGCTCTTTCTTATAAATATGAGGCTATTTAACAATAAATTTACGTATTTACTTCGTTAACTGACACAAAATATATTTTTATTACAAATTTACAAATGCGTTATCGCGATTTCGTAGTAAAACTACATTTTCTAACACCTAACTAAGATTTTGCTTTTGAAATGTAGTTGTGCTACGAAATCGCGATAACGCAGTTGTAAATCTTTACAAAATGTAACAAAGTAATTTTATTGTTAAAATATACTGTCACAAAGTAACGAACCAACACTTACATTAAACGAAATCGTAACTCATCATTTCCAGGCGCCTTTCCTCGAGCCCACTGTTAATCGTGGATCGCGTTTAGCGGAGCCTTGGTTGTCTCAATTCTATGAAGCCTATAAAAAAATTTAAGTATTAAGTACTTAAATAATATACTGTAATCTCAAAATCATTGAAAAAAAAAATTATATACTACGAATAAATCTTTCCCGCTGGCAAATAATCTCTTTACACCTTTGAGAAGGAAAAACACCTTTTCTTTTATTTTTCCCTAATTAATCTACCACCTTCCGCCTTAACAAACCCCCCACACGCCGCCTCTTCGTCTCTTATCGTCCCTCAGGAACGGCGCAGACGCTCCGACACAGCTCTGTGACGGCGTCACGACGCAGCGCCGCAGCCGGGACAGTATGGCCGCCTTTTTTGTAGTTATCGGACGTCACCAGAACGAACGGGGTGACGACAACCGTCGCGAAAAAAACATCCTTTTCTAAAATGACCGATATCGCGAAAAAACGAACGATTTTACTATGATAGTACTATGATAATTAGTGATAGTGGACGAACCTGAACTGAGGTCTCCTCTAGGGAGTCGAACTAGGTTACTTTGGATTTGAGGATGTCATTATTGAGTGTTACAGGTTCGTGTATTACTACTATTCAACTATTTTTTATATTCTTAGAATGCAATACCTAAAAGTAAGAAATATTTTGAATATTACTCGAAAATAGAGCATTTATACTACTTCTTAAGGATTTATGTACCTTAACCCTTGGGTTATGCAACTCATCTTGTTTGAACTCTAGGTTAAGAAAACAAACTTAAAAATTATGTATCAAAAGCAATTCCTCCTGACAAGTAGTTTTGAGATAACTAAAAACTCTAGAATAAGTTAAATTTTGAAGTGAGCAACTACATAGTAGACACCATAGATTAAAAGAAAATGCTTACGATTTGTTATTTTTTTTAAGGGATGTTGTGGACCTCAACTATTGTAATATGGTTCAAAACTTGAGACTTACGTGAAAAACGTCATTTTTTAAAAAGATTTTCCTCTGATAATTCTATGACAGTTTGTGATAATGGACAACTATAAACTAGGTGCTTCTCTGGGGAAAAGCACTCGGTTACTTTGGATTCGACGATGTCGTTAATGAGATTTTCAGGTTCGATTATGGCTATTATTTCAATATTTTTTTTACATTATTAGAATGCCATATTTAGAAATAGCAATTAGAGTAAATAAATGTCGTCCCCATATTGCTTTTGGAGGGGTTATAGACCACAAATTTTTGGTTCTCATTGTTGCAAATCTAGCTTAAGAAAACAAACTTAAAAATAATATAGCACAGGATATACCTGCCTCCAATTTGTACTGATATAGCTTCTTCCTCTAAAATTGTAGATTAAGGAAACACACAATAGACCAAGCAATTTATTTTGACATGTCGAATGTTTCAGATATACTAGCAAATGTAGTACTTTTTTTTTAATTAAGTACATATTTAGTTTAGTTTAGTTTTTAGCAAAATATAGGATTAGAGGCTGAGACCCAAGTAAGAAATAATGTGACGTTAATATCAGAGATTCTCTTGATTAAACTGCCTCAAGACGACTAAGCGTGATATCCATATCTTTTTTACCGAGTAGTGGATGTCATAATCCAGGATGTGAAAGATAAGGCATCTTGACGTATGATGTTATAGTTCGTAGTATTATCAGAGGAAGTTGGAAAAGATATGAAAAAACGTTGGAAGATTAGAGAAGGCTAGAAATATTCGGAAATATTTCAGTCCCTTTCCACTGATCTATTGTTTATTGGAAAAGGAAACGGGGAAATTTAGAAGGAAAATGAAGAAAGCTCAACTGTTACAGATTGAATTGAGCAAGCTGATTGGGAAGTTAGGAGAACGATTTTTGGTGGTCATTTACGACGATAAGGAAAACGAAGGTGATTATTATATTGTAAATATTACTTTGAATGATCGAAATGAGATAGTGAGGTGGGCAAAGAAGCTCATAAATTTGTTTAAGGAGATACAAGAAGGAATAGCATAGTGGTATGGACATCCGATGAATGGAAGTAGTGATTATGGTGACAGAAAAGTGACAAGAAGTAGAGGAAGGTTAAGAAAAAAATGAATCAATGGAGGAAGGAATTAACTTAATGAAATCAGTGTAACAGAAGGGAAAACTCAAGACTGGTGGAGAGAAATAGTCGTAACTGGAAAGAGACAGAGACAAGGAAGAAAAAATAACCAAAGCAGAATAGTTCAACGATCAGTTAATGCGTTGAATTTTAAACTTCTAGGTTCTTTAGAATTTATGTTTCATCAAGCAGAGATCACGAGATTTATCCGATTGGATCCTACTTCTCCTCTCCATAGGTAACATACATCCCTTGTGCAAAATGAGTTATAATCTAGGTCTTTGGGATATTGGACTTACTTGACTTTGGAATTATTGAAACGTTTCATGCTATCGGTTTCCAAATTTAACAACAAAGTCGACGAAGCACACTGTCACTCTTACCACTATACCTAGGCAATAAATGTCATAAAATAGCTAATACTTAGTACACTCCCCTCAAAAAATGCGCGGACGAGAATTTTCAACTTATCCAGATAGAAAAGGAATATTTCCTTCCTGCTAGAAATGCGCTACAGTTCAACCAATATCCAATACAGGCAAAAAGAGCTTGCCAAACAACTACCGAACAGTCGAATTGCTTTCAGTAATATCAAAAGTTATGCAAAATGTAATTAGCATCTTCTAAACTATCTAGAAGGATTCGATATAATTAGCGATCATTAATATGGCTTTCGTCGACAAAAATCTTTTGTAACCTACGTCACACTTATTTGAGACAACGCAATTAACCATTTTGGAGAATCTCGAACAGTTGCACTTGATATATCCAAGGCATTCGACAGTGTTTGGCATGCGGTATAGCTGGCTAACAACGCCGATGTGCTCCACGACTTCATACTGTCTCCTAACATTGCATTGCATTAACAATGTGCTAGAAAAGATATGAATCCAATCTGCCGATGACAGACACAACCTCGAATGCTAATCACACCCACGCATATATCCGCAGAGAGCAGAAAGAAATTATTAATATTATTGTATTAACCGGGACGGTTCCGGTGAGGAGGGGCGTCATCCAGGGGGTCATGATCTCACCGAAGTTATTCACCTTGGCTTTGGAGAACGTGTTCAAGTATCTACCCTGGAAGCAGAAGGGCGTCAACATAGACGAAAAGCGTCTGATTCACCTTCGCTTCGTGGATGATATTTTACTCTTCAGGGGCGATGCAGAAGAATTAACGACAATGCTCCGAGAACTCAAGGACGCCTTCCAAGCTGTGGACCTCAAAATGAGCCTTGAAAAGCCCAGATAACATGAACGTGATCACCGAGAATCACTCTTTGGAAGTAGTCAACGAATAGAAATATCTGGTACATAATATCAAGCGTGGAAAAGATAATAATCAGACAGCGGAGATCACGCGGCGAATTGGCCTCACCTGGATGGCATTCGGAAGACTCGGCTACATCCTCTGGTGCCCTACGAGCCCTGTAAATCTCAAAAGGAAGGTCTACGACATATGTACGAGGCTGGTTTGAAAAGTCCGTGCAAAGTCCGAGAGATGGCACCACCGGCGCGTATCGAGGTCATGTTTAGTTAGTAGCATCTCTTGAATGAACGCACACCAAGTTTCAGCCATATTGGTCTATTTCTTTGTGTTTGGCATTCGTGTGAATCAAGGAAGTCGAGTGATTTTCAAGAAATGGACGAAAAAGAATTTCGTGTGGTGATTAAACATTACTTTATGAAAGGCAAAACGCCTCAGGAGACTAAAGAGAAGCTTGATAAACATTATGGTGACTCTGCATCTTCGATTAGAATATATGGGCACAAGTGACGCTGAACGTTCTGGACGGCTTGTGGAGGTTACGACTCCAGAAATCACTGATCAAATCCATGATATGGTGATGGATGACAGAAGAGTTAAGGTGCGTGAGACTGTTAGCGCTGTGAGCATCTCTACTGAACGGGTACATAATATTTTGCATAAACATTTGGACATGAGAAAGCTATCCGCAAGATGGGTGCCGCGATTGCTCACGCTTGACCAAAAACGGAATCGTGTGAAGTGTTGCAAGGATGGTTTGCAGCTGTTCCAGAAGAATCCGGAGGACTTTAAGCGTCGTTTCGTCACTGTGGATGAAACATGGATACATTACTATACTCCTGAGACCAAACAACAATCTAAACAATGGGTTACCAAGGGGGAATCTGCACCAAAAAAGGCGAAGACCGTTCCTTCGGCCGGAAAGGTTATGGCGACTGTCTTTTGGGATTCGCAAGGGATAATCCTCATCGACTATCTGGAAAAGGGTAAAATTATTACAGGTGAATATTATTCATCGTTATTGGACCGTTTGAAAACCGAGCTGCAAGAAAAACGCCCGCGATTGGCCCACAAGAAAGTCCTTTTCCATCACGACAACGCACCAGCACACACCTCAGCAGTTGTGGTCGCAAAATTAATAGAAATAGGATTCCAACTCGTTTCACATCCCCCCTATTCTCCAGACTTGGCTCCCTCGGACTACTATTTGTTCCCCAATTTGAAGAAATGGCTGGCGGGGCAAAGATTTTATTCAAACGAGGAGGTGATTGCAGACACTAATGGATATTTTGCAGACTTGGACAAATCCTATTATTCGGAAGGGATCAACAAACTAGAACATCGTTGGACGAAGTGTATAAGCTTAAAAGGAGACTATGTTGAAAAATAAAAAAGGTTTACCCCAAACACATAAGTAGTTTTTATTTTTGCACGGACTTTTCAAACCAGCCTCGTATGTATCCTACCAATAGCGACATACGGACTCGAGACGGTGACATTCACCGTAAATTGTGCCAATCGCTTCTGGGTTTGTCAGAGGGCAATGGAGCGGGCGATGCTCGGGATGAGAAACAGAATCCGGAACGATGAGATAAGAAGAAGAACGGGAGTCTGCGACGTCGTCGAGCGAGTGGCTAGACTGAAATGGCGTTGGACGGGACACGTGGTCAGAAGTGATTCTAAATGGATCAAAGCCCTAATGCAGTGGAGACCAAGGGAGACAAAGAGAAGTGTTGGGCGACCGCAGACGCGATGGAGAGACGACGTTCAGCAACATGCAGGGAAGAACTAGATTCAGACCGTCCAATAAAGATTGACACGGAAATCTCTGTAAGAGGATCATGTCTAGGAGTGGACTTCTATGGGCTAAAGAAGGAAGAAGATTGGCTTAAGAATTAAGGCACCCACCGTATAACAATATTTTTTTCACCAATTCCCGCTGTTTTAATTAAAAATAATTCTTTATAATAATAACATTACATACATTTTGAACAAGAAAATAAATGAAATATTAATTGAATAAAACGAAACAGCACTATGTATTTCTATAAACGCACAATTTAGCCGTTATCAGGGGAAACACTATTTTAATGAAGACTGGAGAATCAATATATTTATCATTATATTTCCTTTGCAACATCCACCACTACCTGCTGATAAAATTGTTATTAATAGGATTGTGTTTATATTGTTTTCGTTTACAATTCGATTCGTTACGTAGCCTCCGAATATGACGTGGATGTTTACATCTCTTTTTCAAAGAAAGGCCCTTTTAACGGTAAACCTTGTTTTGATCGAAGATGACAAGAAGTAGGGCTTTTAAGTGTTTTGACTACCAACAGAGGCTTTCAAACCCTAATGTCGTAAATAGTATTATCTTTGTTAGTGTTCGAAATAATAACAGGGGGTGAAAAGTCTCAAGATATTTGAAGAAAAAAAACCTTCCAACATTTGGATACCTTCCATATATACGAGGCTGGTTTGAAAAGTCCGTGCAAAGTCCGAGAGATGGCACCACCGGCGCGTATCGAGGTCATGTTTAGTTAGTAGCATCTCTTGAATGAACGCACACCAAGTTTCAGCCATATTGGTCTATTTCTTTGTGTTTGGCATTCGTGTGAATCAAGGAAGTCGAGTGATTTTCAAGAAATGGACGAAAAAGAATTTCGTGTGGTGATTAAACATTACTTTATGAAAGGCAAAACGCCTCAGGAGACTAAAGAGAAGCTTGATAAACATTATGGTGACTCTGCACCTTCGATTAGAACAGTTTATAAGTGGTTTCAAAATTTTCGGACTGGCCATATGGGCACAAGTGACGCTGAACGTTCTGGACGGCCTGTGGAGGTTACGGCTCCAGAAATCATTGATCAAATCCATGATATGGTGATGGATGACAGAAGAGTTAAGATGCGTGAGATTGCTAGTGCTGTGGGCATCTCGACTGAACGGGTACATAATATTTTGCATAAACATTTGGACATGAGAAAGCTATCCGCAAGATGGGTGCCGCGATTGCTCACGCTTGACAAAAACGAAATCGTGTGAAGTGTTGCAAGGATGGTTTGCAGCTGTTCCAGAAGAATCCGGAGGACTTTAAGCGTCGTTTCGTCACTGTGGATGAAACATGGATACATTACTATACTCCTGAAACCAAACAACAATCTAAACAATGGGTTATCAAGGGGGAATCTGCACCAAAAAAGGCGAAGACCCTCGGACTACTATTTGTTCCCCAATTTGAAGAAATGGCTGGCGGGACAAAGATTTTATTCAAACGAGGAGGTGATTGCAGACACTAATGGATATTTTGCAGACTTGGACAAATCCTATTATTCGGAAGGGATCAACAAACTAGAACATCGTTGGACGAAGTGTATAAGCCTAAAAGGAGACTATGTCGAAAAATAAAAAAGGTTTACCCCAAACACATAAGTAGTTTTTATTTTTGCACGGACTTTTCAAACCAGCCTCGTACTCCAGTCAAGATACCATATTCAGGTGAAATCGTCGAATACTGCTACTTCAAAAAAAAAATACTCAGTACATTAAGGAAAAAATATTGCGGCCGCTGAAACATTAAGGCAACACTCTCAAAAATGGGAGAATTGGCCCGTTTTTGTTTTTTTTTTTTTTAGCATATTTTTGCAATTTTATCATATATTTATGGAAGATAAACTAAAAATTCCGACAGATTTTGATTCCAGATAAAAAAACAAAAAAAATTAAGGGGTTATGGATGCCATTTGAACCTTCGGGACGGGAGAAACAGGTCGTTTTTGTCGGTTTCTTTTTGTCATTTTTTATGATTAAATAGATGTACAGTACAATCCCGATTATCCGAATCGCGATTATCTGAAATCTGGCTTATCCGAAACAAACTGTTAAAAATCAAATTGTATTCCCATTAAACGAAAAAATCCCATTATTCGAAACAGACGATGAGTGATTTCCTTAACGCGTCGGGGACTCCCCGACGTCGAGAATTTCACCGCTGTCTATGTTTTGGTTAGTCGACGAGTGTTATAAGTTACTCATTACGTCTATTATTATCATAGAGGTGATAGTTCCGTTTTAATAGATATTTTACTAAATGGAGCGTCATAATAATAAGCGTAAACGTGTTGTTATTACCTTAAAAGAGAAACTTGAAGCAATTCAACGTTTAAATAATGGTGAACTTCTTAAAAATATCGCGAAGGATTTAGGTGTAGCCGTGAGTACTGTTTCAGAGTGGAGAAAAAATCGCGAAAAAACTTGAAAAATGGTGTAGTGTTTTGTCATCGCCCACACAGGCAAGTATGAAAAGCGGTGAATACTAAAAAGTGGAACAGGAACAATTTTAAAACATAAGGCAGTGAGTTTAAGCGAAGAGTTGCCGGTTATTGAAGCGCCTGTAAATTTTTCTGCAAGTGATGGATGGCTAGATAGGTGGAAAAAAAGACATGGTGTACGTCAACTGAAAGTTTGTGGAGAAAGATTGTCGGCTGATGTATCTGCTGCAAAAAAATTTGCAGAGAATTTTGAGCAGCTTATGAAAGAACATGGTTTACAACGAGACCAAATCTATAATTGTGATGAAACAGGCTGGAACTACAAAATGTTGCCGTCAAATACCTTAGCTTCAAAAAACGGAAGCTGGAGCACCTGGTTACAAACGTAGCAAAGAACGTATTACTGTTCTTGCATGCAGTAATGCTTCTGGTAAGTCAGAAAATCCACGAACCTTTAAGAATATTCGTCGCGTAGAAAAATCAAAACAATGCCTGGATAAACGCGACTCTATTTAAAGACTGGTTTTTTTGGACATTTTGTTCCCAAAGTGGACCTTTTTTTAGAAGAACATGGAATTTTTTAAACAACTTTCTTTCAATGTACTACTACCTTACCTAGAATATCAGAAAATGTTCCTTAGTCTCTAAGCTATCAGTTGAGGTACTTACGAACCCATTTAAACAATTTAAGTTCGAGAAATGGGCTATTTTAGCATCAAATTTAATTTTTTTTAATGCAAGTTTTTGATTTCTTCTTTAAAAAAATATTTTTTCTTGAGTTTTATAATATTTTCAGTAACCAAAGTTATCTTTAATTATTATACACAGGTTACTGTACATGTTGAGTGGCCGAGGAAGTCATTTCGTCCATTTAGGTTGAAAAAACTGGCCATTTTACATTCCATTTTATGCTTTTTTTGATTCAATCTTACAGTTACTTTTAAAAAATTAATTTTTCTTGCATTTTATCATATCTGCCGTAAGAAGGATTATATTTATTAGTTATAAAAGGATTACATGTCTTACAAGGAAAGGCTAGAGCATTTGGGTCACCGATTTGGATGAAACTTAGTGGAGAGTCAAGTTTTACTGATATACGAGGCTGGTTTGAAAAGTCCGTGCAAAAATAAAAACTACTTATGTGTTTGGGGTAAACCTTTTTTATTTTTCGACATAGTCTCCTTTTAGGCTTATACACTTCGTCCAACGATGTTCTAGTTTGTTGATCCCTTCCGAATAATAGGATTTGTCCAAGTCTGCAAAATATCCATTAGTGTCTGCAATCACCTCCTCGTTTGAATAAAATCTTTGTCCCGCCAGCCATTTCTTCAAATTGGGGAACAAATAGTAGTCCGAGGGAGCCAAGTCTGGAGAATAGGGGGGATGTGAAACGAGTTGGAATCCTATTTCCATTAATTTTGCGACCACAACTGCTGAGGTGTGTGCTGGTGCGTTGTCGTGATGGAAAAGGACTTTCTTGTGGGCCAATCGCGGGCGTTTTTCTTGCAGCTCGGTTTTCAAACGGTCCAATAACGATGAATAATATTCACCTGTAATAGTTTTACCCTTTTCCAGATAGTCGATGAGGATTATCCCTTGCGAATCCCAAAAGACAGTCGCCATAACCTTTCCGGCCGAAGGAACGGTCTTCGCCTTTTTTGGTGCAGATTCCCCCTTGGTAACCCATTGTCTAGATTGTTGTTTGGTCTCAGGAGGATAGTAATGTATCCATGTTTCATCCACAGTGATGAAACGACGCTTAAAGTCCTCCGGATTCTTTTGGAACAGCTGCAAACCATCCTTGCAACACTTCACACGATTCCGTTTTTGGTCAAGCGTGAGCAATCGCGGCACCCATCTTGCGGATAGCTTTCTCATGTCCAAATGTTTATGCAAAATATTATGTACCCGTTCAGTCGAGATGCCCACAGCACTAGCAATCTCACGCACCTTAACTCTTCTGTCATCCATCACCATATCATGGATTTGATCAATGATTTCTGGAGTCGTAACCTCCACAGGCCGTCCAGAACGTTCAGCGTCACTTGTGCCCATATGGCCAGTCCGAAAATTTTAAAACCACTTATAAACTGTTCTAATCGAAGGTGCAGAGTCACCATAATGTTTATCAAGCTTCTCTTTAGTCTCCTGAGGCGTTTTTCCTTTCATAAAGTAATGTTTAATCACCACACAAAATTCTTTTTCGTCCATTTCTTGAAAATCACTCGACTTCCTTGATTCACACGAATGCCAAACACAAAGAAATAGACCAATATGGCTGAAACTTGGTGTGCATTCATTCAAGAGATGCTACTAACTAAACATGACCTCGATACGCGCCGGTGGTGCCATCTCTCGGACTTTGCACGGACTTTTCAAACCAGCCTCGTATGTTTAATCTTATAAGATTTTTTGTTAAAGAAAATTAACTTTAATTGGCTTCATAATGTTTTGAAAAAGTAGTAATACATTGCTATAACAATTTAAATATAATTTATTATTTTATTTAACTACTTAACTTTTATCATTAAAATTATTATTTTGTGCAGTAACTTTAAAATTTTATTAATTTAATTATTATATTTTCATTTAAAATCTAATTAACCAACATAATAATCTCTGGTGATTCTTAGTCGGTTAGTATTAATCCATGCCCACCCCGAAAAATACTTGTCGAAACACTTCTCAAGCCATTCCTGGATTCTGGCTATATTTTTTCCCATCAAAAAGCAGCCAAAGTAACAGTCACTCAGCTGTAATACGCAAAATAATAGACAAAATGTCATAAAAATTTTACACAAATCTTCTGAGAGTTGACACCAACTGAAAATCTTATGGTTTTTATGTTTCTGCTACCATCTCTCGGAAAGTCCCGAGACTTTTCACCCCATGTTAGTAGATGCAAGCAAACAAGGATAACGCACGACCGAATGCAGCAAAAAAATCCTTCGAAACCATTTCAGATTTGAACTAGGAAATTCTTCCTCACGCAGCTTATTTCTCAGACTTCGTTGATTGTAATTACCATATATTCCGTTCTCTGCAAAACCACTTACTTTATTCTTAGATGAACAGGTTCAAAAAGGCCTGCGGAAATTCATCACATCGAAACAGCATCATTTTTGTGATCTGGAATTCAACAAGAGCCAAGTTTGTGAAAAACAAAGCGGATTACTTTGAAAATGGGGATTGTTTTATTTTTTACAAAAAAAAATAAAAGGATTATAAGTGCCGAGAATTAAATTAAACCCTAAGAATTTGAGGCAGCGTCATAAAACGTATCTTAATGAAACAGACATTAAATAAGCTTTTGGCGCGCTGATGAAATATCTGTTATCTTACTCAAAAGAATATGCTAGCGCGAGTGCTCTGTCAATAAAAAAAAATACGTCTTTAACAGGTTGACTGCCGATCTATATTTTTGAGTTTGTGGTTGACGCCGGTAAGATTTTTCCAAATATTTTTATTTTATTGTGGTAAATATGAATTAAAATGAGTCTTGGATGTGTTTTTTTTATGTGCCATTCAAAATATTAGAAAAAAAAAATTTCACTCCGATCGGAGTAATCGGCATTGCAAGTGAAAATTTTTACTAGATGCCGAACACTCCGATCGGAGTGTCCAATTAAATAAGTAAAGAAATAATAAATCGAACTCATGAACTCAAAACATTTATTTCTAAATCATTTTTGTACATTTTTATGGTAATCCTCAAAGCAATTAAGGCAAAAACCTGGTTGTCCAGGGCACATTTTGCATTCATACACTGTTTGCTTTCTTATTTTATTTTTCCTGCATTCTTTGCATTCCTTTCTGCTTACCCGTTTTGTTTCTTTAGTTCCTTTTTTTTTCACTAACAATTTTTTCTACTTTGCTAATGCTGTGGACATTTATTTGGTCTGGAGGAATTTGCGGCAAATTAGTAATTGGTCGTCTGGCTAGTAAATTTCTTATGACATCCAATCGGAAGTCATATAATCGTAACTGGTCAGACCGCGAATATTTATTGTACAAAAAATAGGCGTTTATCATGCTCATTTGCAGCACATGCATGAATAACTTTTTGTACCACCAAATGGTTTTACGGCTGCAAGGATAATATGCCATCATTTGATCCTGTCTATCTATACCGGACATAAAAGCATTATATCCAATGATTGCGGAAGGTTTTTCAGATTCTTGATTTCTTTTGTTTTTAAAAATGCCCATTTCGCTTCCAAATTCTGTTGAAATGTATTGAATATTGCGTTTATCGCGCCATTTTCCGACATGCACTCCATTGCAAAACATAGATTTATTCTCACCACGTTTTAAGTTTGCACTCATTACCTCTTTCGGATTATCTTTCCTCTCAGCTCTCAGCGTACCAGTGCAGTATGTATTTTGTTGAAGTAATTTCCTAGCTAAATTAACACTATTGTAAAAATTGTCTAGATAAACAGCATGTCCCACAGCCAATTTTTCCTCCAATAAATGTAAAACAATCTTTTCAGTATGTCCGCTTCCACCATAAACATCTGTCGCACCTTCGTAGACACGAAATTTCAAAATAAGTCCATTAGGCTCTGTCAGCATGTATAACTTCATACCATACTTATGACGCTTATTCTTGATATACTGTTTAAACTGGAGACGACTCCGATAAAGTACCATAGCTTCATCCAACAACTCTCTTCCAGGATAGTAAATTTCTCCCATCTTGTTGTTAAAAAAATCTGCCACAAATCTAATCTTTCCTAGCCGATCTGCCGGATACATATCTGGAGATGTAAAATGCAAACACCTCAAGATAAGCAAAAATCTATTCCTTGACATATATTTTCTAAAAACAGGTAGATTAAATAGCGGATCAGTTTTCCAATAATCGTTAAGACGGCTCAAGGATATTGTGTCAGTGTGAAGTAACAGGGCCAAAAAAATTTTTAGTTCGTCAAGAGTAAGATCTTTAAAATTAGTAATACGTGATTTTGTACTTGTTTCTGGGCGCAGCAAAACCTCGACTGCGTAAGAGTTCGTTCGTTCTACAATAGTTTGTAAAAAATCATCATCAATGATCATTTCGAAAAAATCGATAGGTGCACCCTGTCCTGGAATTTGCACCAATAATTCCTGGGTTTTCTGGAACAAAATTTGTTTTAATGCATCTCTGTCGTTCCATTTTATCTCATCAAGGCTAGGAAGTGTTTGATGTGGCCGAATAGGGTCTATAAAAATTCTCTTCTTCGGACTCGGAGCTTGAATTTACATCGTCTGTGTCTGGTACGTAATGTTCGTCACTACTACCTCCGCTTTCTTCCAATAGCTGCAATAATTCAGTGTCAGTTAGCTTCTTTTTCTTATCATATACTTTTTTTTCATCACTACAATGTCTTTTTTTAATACCAGAAGGCCCTGGTTGATTGTCCATATTGTACGGCAGATTACAACCAAACCAAAAGCAAATCCGCGGAACCACTTAAGCACCTGTTAGAACTTGCGTTTTTAAGCAACGCCAGCACTAGAAACACGTTTCATATACAACGCCGATGGAATACTAAAACGTTTCGTAAGAACGCATGTCGAACTCCGATCGGAGTAGACGGCGTTGGCGAAGAGACCCGACGCACTCCGATCGGAGTGGTCGGCAGTCAACCTGTTAAGCAAGCTGATCAGTGGATAATGGAAAATTGTTCATGCCACACTATTTTCCGAACAAAAAATTGTTCTTTAAAAGTAAGATACACGAATATTTTTGCAACAATTTTTGCTGTTTCGACGGACTTATTTTTTTATTAGGAGCTTTAAAAATTTACTCAATTTTTGCAAAGTTAATTAAGACTTAGAAAGCTAGTGAAGTTTCATCTCATTAGTTATAAATTAACTTTAAATTGCCTTTTTCGTTAATTTTTTTTTATTTACGTCTAAAGCAGACCACTCACTAACGAGCTTTTCTATCAGCATGGTTTGTGGAGAGAAGCGCACATGTTTGTGGTAAGTTTGTTAACAGACCAACAGGGCGATTCGAAATTTTGACCTGACTGACTAACCGTCTGCCTAATTGTTCATTCTATCGGGCGAGTCGAATAAAAGACTTTAACGTTGATTTTACGGCCTCCGTGTCCTAGAATGCTCAGATAAGGCCCAAAAGGCTATTACGGTCCATTTAAATCGAGTACCATTACATTTGTTGACACTAAAAAAAGTCGTGCGCTCCGAAGGGCACACGCCGCCAACACCGGACCCAGCTTTGGGGCCTTAAAAATGTCGATTCAAAAATAGACTGTAATATAAATCAACAAATCTAGTTTGTTCTTGATAAAATAACAGGGAACTTGCAAAAGGCAGACGCCGCCAATACCGGAGGACGAAGCTTGACCCGCTCGAAACTCGAAAAACGACTGTTTTTGGCTGGAAAAAAGCGGGTCCAGCTTCGTCCTCCGGTACTGGCGGCACACAGTGGGGCGAAGCCACTCAATTTATCCTACAGGTCTTAATTTTCAAGTAATCGGAAATACTTTTTTTTCAATTATTAGTTTTTTCATGACCAATCGATCTGTCGAGCTAGATTTTAAGTTTTTTCCACAATTTTCTGGAATTTTTAGAAGAAATTAATTTAATATAATAAACTCTATGCATCAGGGGTGCTCAAACGGTCGATCGCGAGTGCTTTTTGAGTCGATCTCGAGAAAAAAATTCCGATACAAGAGATTTTGTTTTAGGTAACTAAAACAAAATGTAATGAATAAACTACTAAAATTTATTCGATCCACAATTAGGCCAGAATAACCCCCTCATCACTTTCTTTTATCGTAATAACCCCCTGCTAGCGGCAAAAGGCGGCTTTATCAAAGGAACGCGCGGTACTTGTCAAAGAAAAGCCGCGTTTTTTGATTCCCGCCGATTTTTCTAGAAACTTCGGGCGGCGTGTTTTGACGGGAACATTCGAGACTTCGTTCGCGCCGATATAAATGTTGCGCCTGCAGGAATAGGAGTCAGTCTGAGTTGTAACTTGAAGGCGATACATCGATACAAAGTTTATTAATAAATAGTCCAAAATGAGTGCGGCGAAGAAAAGTAAAACTTATCATTTTAATAACAATTGGGAGGAAGAATTTTTCTTTTGTATGGTAAAGGATAAGTGCATTTGTCTCATTTGCCGTGCGTCAGTTGCAATACCTAAGCGTGGGAACTTAGAGAGGCATCATAAAACGGTTCATAAAAAACTTTGAACAGGATTTTCCATCACAGAGTGAATTAAGAAAACGAAAAGTACGTGATTTGATAACTTGTTTGAAAAAAGAACAAACCATGTTCACAAAACCAGCCAAACAATCAAAAGCTGCAACGATCGCGTCATTTAAAATATCTCATATATTGGCGAAACACAAGAAACCATTTGATGATGGATTGGTTGTGAAGGAAGCATTTATTGAAGCGGGTGAGACTTTATTTGGAGATTTTAAAAATAAAACAGAGATTATTTCTGCTATTAGAGAACTTCAGTTATCTCGTCCGACTGTCACAAGGCGTGTTGAAGTCATGAGTCAGGACATGGCAGATAAACTAAAACATGGTATCATGGAATGTACATACTTTTTTTTACAGTTCGACGAATCCACCAATATGACAGACACTGCCCAGCTGTGTATTTTTATTCGAATGGTATTCAATGAAATGTCGGCTAAGGAAGAGTTTTTGACAATGATTCCTCTGAAAGGAAAGACCCGTGGCGAGGATATATATGACGTTTTCTTCTATTTTGTAACAAACTACAAGCTACCAATATATAAACTAGTGGACGTCAGGTGGCTGAGTCGCGGAAAATTCCTAGAAAGGTTTCAAGAATTATTGCCCGAAATAACAGCTTTTCTGGACGAAAGAGGTGATGACACTCAGATGCTGAAAAATGGAAAATGGCTGACTGATTTGGCATTTTTGACAGACATCACAATGCATTTAAACACCATTAATTTGAAGCTTCAAGGTAAAGGAAAAACTATTATTGAGATGATTAGCGCAATAAACGCATTCAAAAGTAAATTGCAACTTATGATAGATCAACTGAAAAGAAAGGATCTGAAAAATTTTCCGTCTTTGAAAGCAAGGATTCCTCAGTTGAATTATGATATTTATGAGGCAGAATTATCAAATATTTTGGGCCAATTCGAAATACGTTTTTATGATTTCAGTAAATTGGCAAATATCGCATGATTTATGAGTTATCCTTTTTCGTGTAAAAACATTGAGGAATTAGCTACTGAAATAGCAAGTCAGTTTAACATGGACTCATGTTCTGTTGAAAATGAGTTAGTGCAGATTATATCAGATATACATCTCAAAGCCACAGCATCTGATACAAAATTCTGGTGTTTTATATCTGAAGATAAATATCCGAATCTAAGGCAAATCGCCCTTCAACTGACGGCAATGTTTGGGTCAACTTACTTGTGCGAGTCTGCATTTTCTGAAATGAAAATAATTAAGTCAAAATATCGCAATCGACTAACTGACGAACATATATGTCATCATGCTTGCGATTAGCACTCGGTAATTACGTACCATCTTATGAAAGTATGCTGAGGACATGCAGTGCCACGCTTCAACATCCAAAGTCACTTTTTAGTTAAGTTTAGATACTAGAACTCGTTTGTTTTGTAAGAACCAATAAACTCGCAATTTTGAATAATTATGAGTTTTTTCATTGACATTTTAGAGCAGACCTACACTTACCTTGACTAAAAAAATGCATATTGTGAGGAAAACTAATATCTATGCCACGATACACCCTACCTAGACGACAATCCTGCATCACACTTACTTGCAGCCTCTCAGAGTCGATCGATCGTAGTCTAACAATTTTGAGATAGATCACCAGCAGTTCAAGTTTGAGCACCCCTGCTATAGATCGTAATTTTCACCTAATTATAACATATATTTTTTTTAAATGTTCGTTCTTTTATTGTCAATCGATCGGTCGTGCTGGATTTTCGATTTTCCCCTCGTGATTTTCACAAATTTGAGAAAAAATTTCTATTTCCATGGAAGTACGGTTTTTCCACAAATAGCTATCCACAGATTAATTTCCTTCCATATTCAGGACAGATGTTTCTCAAAAATCAATTCTTTTAATGGCCAATCAATCTACCGACCTCGGATAACTATTGTTGCCCAAGGTTTTTCAAAAATTACAGACGTCTTTGGCGTTATCCTACACCACATGGAGGTAGTGCCTGCTGGTATCACTTTGTGTGTGTGTTTGTGTGTCTGTTTATGTGTAGGTTCTGTGCGTATGTGTGTGTGAAAAATTTTGTAACGAATTTTAGAATATATTTTTTTCAAGATTACTGAAAAAGTATAAACAATGAAAATGAATTATATAAAAAACAACACTCTATTTTAATTTCCAATATATTTAAAATAATTTGACAATTGTTTTACCATACAAAGGCTTCTTCAGAAGTGAAATATTACTCAGTATATATCACCACTACACCAAACACTTTATTTTTGCACTCAACGCGCGTTTCGCTAACCATGTTAGCTTCATCAGGAGCAATGATTGACTGATGATGATTGACAGTCAATCATCGCTCCTGATGAAGCTAACATGGTTAGCGAAACGCGCGTCGTCGAGTGCAAAAATAAAGTGTTTGGTGTAGTGGTGATATATACTGAGTAGTATCATTGTGCCAAAGATTCCACATTCCCAACTTATTTTAAATATATTGGAAATTAAAACATGGTGTTGTTTTTTATATAATTTTATTGTGAATTTCCAACACGTATCGGCTAACACAATCAAAAATGAAGATGAAATTTGATAGAAATGAAAACGTCCTAATCTTGCAAAATCACCAAAGAACTGCAACGAATTTTGTGGTATGGGAAATTTCAAAATCTGGATAAAGATTACAAAATCTAATATCAATATGTTCTTTTCATTTTAGACACTCTACTCACTAAATCCGTATAATGTACTGAAATTAAGAAACTTGAATTAAATTAATGCGAATTCCAGCGATTTCGAATTCAAAACTCCACAAAATTATTCAATATTCATTGAAATAAATCAAATTTTGGTTAGCAAGATTTGGAACTTCGTTTAGATTAGTAGCGATTAGCAAAAATTAGCAAATTTTCTACCAAAACATTTGAGCAAATTTAATCGAAACTACTTGAATTTGCTCAGTTCCGCGGAAAAATTTTTCTGATAAATTTAAGTGAATTTATTTAATAAACTAGCGATTTAAATTGCAAGTTATTGCTTCGAGTCAATAATAATGAAATCATTTAGATTTAACGGGATTCTCCTGCATCGGAACTGTCCTGCAATAGATTTGCGGGATATTTCTAAAGTCATTCGCAAAGGGATACCAGCAGACACTACCTCCATGTTAGGTATCCTGGGTAACGCCAAAGATGTCTGCAATTTTTGAAAAGCTTGGGGCAAAAATGATAATCCGAGGTCGGTGGATTGATTGTCCATCAAAAGAATTGATTTTTGAGAAAAATCTGAATATGGGAGGAAAACCATCTATGAGTAGCTACGAGGCTGGTTTGAAAAGTCCGCGCAAAAATAAAAACTACTTATGTGTTTGGGGTAAACCTTTTTTATTTTTCGACATAGTCTCCTTTTAGGCTTATACACTTCGTCCAACGATGTTCTAGTTTGTTGATCCCTTCCGAATAATAGGATTTGTCCAAGTCTGCAAAATATCTATTAGTGTCTGCAATCACCTCCTCGTTTGAATAAAATCTTTGTCCCGCCAGCCACTTCTTCAAATTGGGGAACAAATAGTAGTCCGAGGGAGCCAAGTCTGGAGAATAGGGGGGATGTGAAACGAGTTGGAATCCTATTTCCATTAATTTTGCGACCACAACTGCTGAGGTGTGTGCTGGTGCGTTGTCGTGATGGAAAAGGACTTTCTTGTGGGCCAATCGCGGGCGTTTTTCTTGCAGCTCGGTTTTCAAACGGTCCAATAACAATGAATAATATTCACCTGTAATAGTTTTACCCTTTTCCAGATAGTCGATGAGGATTATCCCTTGCGAATCCCAAAAGACAGTCGCCATAACCTTTCCGGCCGAAGGAACGGTCTTCGCCTTTTTTGGTGCAGATTCCCCCTTGGTAACCCATTGTTTAGATTGTTGTTTGGTCTCAGGAGTATAGTAATGTATCCATGTTTCATCCACAGTGACGAAACGACGCTTAAAGTCCTCCGGATTCTTCTGGAACAGCTGCAAACCATCCTTGCAACACTTCACACGATTCCGTTTTTGGTCAAGCGTGAGCAATCGCGGCACCCATCTTGCGGATTGCTTTCTCATGTCCAAATGTTTATGCAAAATATTATGTAACCGTTCAGTCGAGATGCCCACAGCACTAGCAATCTCACGCACCTTAACTCTTCTGTCATCCATCACCATATCATGGATTTGATCAATAATTTCTGGAGTCGTAACCTCCTCAGGCCGTCCAGAACGTTCAGCGTCACTTGTGCCCATATGGCCAGTCCGAAAATTTTGAAACCACTTATAAACTGTTCTAATCGAAGGTGCAGAGTCACCATAATGTTTATCAAGCTTCTCTTTAGTCTCCTGAGGCGTTTTGCCTTTCATAAAGTAATGTTTAATCACCACACGAAATTCTTTTTCGTCCATTTCTTGAAAATCGCTCGACTTCCTTGATTCACACGAATGCCAAACACAAAGAAATAGACCAATATGGCTGAAATTTGGTGTGCGTTCATTCAAGAGATGCTACTAACTAAACATGACCTCGATACGCGCCGGTGGTGCCATCTCTCGGACTTTGCACGGACTTTTCAAACCAGCCTCGTATTTGCGGAAAAACCATACATTCATGGAAATAAAATTTTTTTTCTCAAATTTGTGAAAAAACACGAGGGGAAAATCAAAAATCCAGCACAACCGATCAATTGGCAACAAAAAAAATAAACATTTTAAAAAAATATATGTTATGATTAGGTGAAAATTACGATTTATAGAGTAATTTTCCCCCGAAAAACGCAGTTTTTTCATAAAAATTAATACTTCTCAAAATTCCGGAAAATTTTGGAAAAAACCTAAAATCTAGCTCTGCAGATCGATTGGCCATGAAAAAATAAATAATTAAAAAAAAAATCGTTCCGATTACTTCAAAATTAAGACCTGTAGGGTAGTTTGAGTAACACAGTGAGGCTTCGTCCCTCTGTGCGGCGTTTGCCTTTTGCAGTAGGTTCCCTCTTATTTTAGCTCCCAAACATATACTGTATTTGTTTTACTCTATTCAGAAGAGAGCTGTTCGCCTAATTGGAGACCCAGATCTCACCAGCAACCTTGATTGCCTGGAACATGGAAAGGTCTCGATGGATGTAGCCCACTTAACTCCGCCCAGAGCGGTGCATGCTAGGAATTCACGTCGCGCTAATACTTCACATCCGTATGAAGTTGAGCTTGTCACTCCTTGTACAACCTTTTTCAAGTAATCTTTTATATGGAGAATCTCATCCCGTTGAGATGATTTGACTAGGACTGTGTTTCCAACCACGTATAATTTACAGCGATTCAACGTGAATCGGGATTTTCCCTGAGGCACGTATGCCATGTCCATAAAAAAATTAGCGAAGATAGTGGCGATAACTACTATATACACCATCGCTAAGGCACAAGGTAATGTCTTCTTTTTCTCATGCCTTCTCCTAATGGAGGTTGGCGACCACTTCTCTAAATGCTTCTCTGTCCCTCGCAACACGAAACAACTTTCTCTGCTGTTTCTCAGCCAAGACTTCTTTTTTCTTCCGACACCTTTTCTACCGTCAACTCTTCCCTGCCTGATAGTTTGCAATAGTGAATATTCATCGTTTCTAAGTACATGACCGAAGCAGGATGTTTTTCGTACTTTTCTGATTGCCTAGAGTTGTCTGGCTTGGCCTATCCTTCGTAGAACTTCGTCATTAGTGATCCTAGCGCACCATGGGATTTTTAATATTCTTCGATAGAGCCACTTTTCAAAATGCTTTAGATCAGAGGTGTCAAACTCAATTTTGCAGAGGGCCATATATTAAATTTAGAATGTGTAGGCGGGCCAGATTCAAATAAAAAAAATGTACTGAATTATTTAATTATATAGTATATAATATACGGCTCTAAAAAACATGATTCTTCTTTCTGTGACACATTGCGATCGGCGGGCCTTATTGATACGTCCCGGGGGCCGGATGAGGCCCGCGGGCCGTATCTTTGACATCCCTGCTTTAGATGCTTCAACGTCTATGTCTCGACTCCATACAAAAGTTAGGACCACACCTAGCATTCCAGGAAACGCAATCTTAAAGCAAATAAATGGTGTTTATCACTTCACCCCCTATACTGATTCCTTCAGTTCCTTCCCGTAATGCTTTCTTGAAGATGACTTGGGAATATAAGTTAAACAATACAGCCTCCTCCTGATTCTTCGCTGAATCGGTATTTCGTCTGTTAATATTTCATTTATCTGTACTACAGCAATCTGATCATAATGTTCTTTAATTGTTCTATCAGTTTGATGTGTTGTACTTTATTAAATGCTTTTTGATAGTCTGGAAAGCATATATAACATGTAGGTTAAAAAGTTTTTGGTCCAGCCACTTAAAACACATTTTTTTTTTTGCAAAATTCGACTTTATTCATCGTTTTAGTCTTCTTCAAGAGAGAATTTGATTCCGGTGTGTAGTGGTGGATCTATAATCCATCCATTGTCGCAAGAAAAAATCCTTTTTATTGCCGTAAAGAGGTCGAAACAGCGCTCAGAATCATCAACATGTTGTTGTTTTTGGTCCACTGTGAGCAAATGCAGTACCCATTTCGAACAGAGTTTTCTCATGCTCAAATGTTCATGCAAAATATGACCAACACGTTCTATTGATATCTTTAGGGTGTCAGCTATCTCACGCAGTTTCACTTTACGGTCATCGAAAGCCATTTTGTGGATTTTTTTATGTTTTCCAGTGTAACCACCTCATTTGGGCGTCCGGAGCGTTCAGCGTCATTTGTATCTGTACGATCGCGTTTAAATTCAGCATACCAGTAATTGATGACTGATTTTCCAAGGGCAAAGTCCCCGTAACACTTATCGAGCCATTGCTTTGCATGAACGATATTTTTTCTCATCAAACAACAGTGTTTAATCAACACACGAAATTCGATTTTTTCCATCTTTCCCCGCACTTTCCCTGCTACAACACATGTTAAAGAATGTCTTTTTGTACAACCCTGTTCAAACTGCATGTCGCTAGCTGCTAAGGAATTTTCTTCTTTGGACTTTTTGTGCTTTAGGTCTTCACAGTACATATGAAAACATAGAAATTTTAGAATAATTACAAATTGAAACATTTTTATATAAGAACGAGCTTTCCTCGCACTTTCCCTGCTACAACACATGTTAAAGAATGTCTTTTTCTACAACCCTGTTCAAACTGCATGTCGCTAGCTACTAAGGAATTTTTTTTCTTTGGACTTTTTGTGCTTTAGGTTTTCGCAATACATATGAAAACATCGAAATTTTAGAATAATTACAAATCGAAACATTTTTATATAAGAACGAGCTTTCCTCGCACTTTCCCTGCTACAACACATGTTAAAGAATGTCTTTTTTTACAACCCTGTTCAAACTGCATGTCGCTAGCTGCTAAGGAATTTTTTTCTTTGGACTTTTTGTGCTTTAGGTCTTCGCAGTACATATGAAAACATAGAAATTTTAGAATAATTACAAATTGAAACATTTTTATATAAAAACGAGCTTTCCTCGCACTTTCCCTGCTACAACACATGTTAAAGAATGTCTTTTTCTACAACCCTGTTCAAACTGCATGTCGCTAGCTGCTAAGGAATTTTTTTCTTTGGACTTTTTGTGCTTTAGGTTTTCGCAATACATATGAAAACATCGAAATTTTAGAATAATTACAAATCGAAACATTTTTATATAAGAACGAGCTCTCCTCGCACTTTCCCTGCTACAACACATGTTAAAGAATGTCTTTTTCTACAACCCTGTTCAAACTGCATGTCGCTAGCTGCTAAGGAATTTTTTTCTTTGGACTTTTTGTGCTTTAGGTCTTCGCAGTACATATGAAAACATAGAAATTTTAGAATAATTACAAATTGAAACATTTTTTATATAAGAACGAGCTTTCCTCGCACTTTCCTTGCTGCAACACATGTTAAAGAATGTCTTTTTCTACAACCCTGTTCAAACTGCATGTCGCTAGCTGCTAAGGAATTTTTTTCTTTGGACTTTTTGTGCTTTAGGTTTTCGCAATACATATGAAAACATCGAAATTTTAGAATAATTACAAATCGAAACATTTTTATATAAGAACGAGCTTTCCTCGCACTTTCCCTGCTACAACACATGTTAAAGAATGTCTTTTTCTACAACCCTGTTCAAACTGCATGTCGCTAGCTGCTAAGGAATTTTTTTCTTTGGACTTTTTGTGCTTTAGGTCTTCGCAGTACATATGAAAACATAGAAATTTTAGAATAATTACAAATTGAAACATTTTTATATAAGAACGAGCTTTCCTCGCACTTTCCCTGCTACAACACATGATAAAGAATGTCTTTTTGTACAACCCTGTTCAAACTGCATGTCGCTAGCATGGAATATCAAAAGCAGTGTCACTAAAACCAATGTAACTTGTAAACTAATCGTCGAAATGTCATGTAATTTTGACACGAATCATTCGAAGGTTGGTACTTCCTAAAAATCATATGGATTTTTTGAACAGGGCGACATCTATGTGTCAGACCAAAAACTTTTCAGCCTACTTGTTAGATGGTTTTGTACTCTCTACCATGCCCATGCCAAGGTAATGTAGTAGTTTGATTTCAACTAAAACATTGAATAGCACTGTATAAAGCCTCTAAAAAGGTAAAAAAAAAACAGGTTCTCTAGACTAGAATGCTCTTTTAACTGCGTACTACCAGTAAGCTTATTCCATATAAACTTGAGTAAATTTATGGTAACGGCAATAAAAATTGTAAATAAGGGTTCGTGGTAAAAATTCCATCATCATAAAAGACTACTTAACTAGGTCCAGAGAGTTTTATTTCGCCTTTATTCTATTTATAAAAGTTTTATCGGGAATAAACGTGAAAACTAAACTAAATATACGATTGCGCATTTAGACGGAATAATTTTATGCGCTATTTTCCCTCATTTAGATTCTAAAAACACCTCTCAAGGTAATCTGATAATCAAGTTTATTTTCGTACTCTGAATTCTTTCGTATTAAGCTTCAGCTCTAGGTTTGTACTAACCCATTTAGGGAATACTTCGACTCAGTTTTCCTTAAAACAAGCAAATCCAGCTGTCAGATTGTGTTGGGAATTGATAAATTGCTTGACGTTAGTTACCACGTAAATTGTTACAACTGGCTCTAAAACTTCAACCTGCCTAATAGTCTAGTCAGAATACGATTTTGAAGTGAAATTATCGGAACTGCTACTTTTTAAAAAAAATAAAAAAATTTCGTCTCGACAAGTAGATTAACGAAAAAATATTGTTATTAATTGTTGATTGGTTACATACATCCAACAAGCAAAACAAGCTTCTAAAAGAATTTTTATAAATGTCCTATCAAGTGAAATGATCTAAACATATTGACCGAATCTTATTTTCGGTGTCTGCAAAAATGTCACATTCATTACTAATTAAGTTAAATTTGTTGCACATAACATTGATTGGTTCAATTAACATGAAATTAGTCCTAGCACGTGAACAAACAAAAGCAGCAGTATTTCGTGAATTAATTCTAAGCACCAATATAGCCACCTCCGATAGCAGCTGAGGTCAGTGATTGAAAATTAAATCTCTCCAATAACAAAGAGTACTCTATTCCTCTCATTGGATAGACACCCTGTACCTTATATGATTAATATTTTAGAAATCTTCGTTGAACTTGTTCTAGCATTAGTTTGTAGCATAAATAATATGGGCTCCAAATAAGAGAGGCATACTCTAGTTTGGATCTCACATAAGACTCATATAGCAGTATTAAAGATCGTTCACTATTAAAGCTTTTACATTTGTGCACTATAAAACCATATAGATGATTGGCTTCCAGCGTTACGTTATTAATGTGATTAGTTGTGATGTGATCATGTTCTATAATGGTAAATGGATGTTGCAGATTCCAATAAATGTTTTTCTATCAACCTAGAACCAAGCAATCTTGCTTTTTCCTTAGTCAAGCCCAAATCTCTCACTAAATCATTTAACTCAGCTTGTGTAAACAACTGTGGTTTTAAATTTTCTAGAGAACATTGAAACTCATCATCATCCGGTCGACTTTCATTAAATTCGGGACTGGACTGTAAAACGTCATCAATAGACTGAAGTGATTCAGGGACAGGAAGTCCCGGTCCATGTCCTACCGGCTGATTAGCTGAAGTAAAGTTAGGATAGACAATTACTTTCTTATTTTTAGAATTATATCCAGAAACATCAACTCTGTTGATTATTAAAAAAGTTTTTTCATCGTTGGCCTGTGTTATCCCTAATAACGGAAAAAACAAAATCTACAAAAACGTATGGATAAATAACTGACTCTTGTAGACTATTTGGTTTAACACTCAATTCAAATAAAACAAAATATATGATTATAAGGAAAGAATCTAATATTGAAGATGGTGGTATTACAGTCAGTGGACAAGAACTTAGAGGCGGTCACGACCATCAAGGGACGCAGATTAGAAAAAATTTGGCCACATTATGAGACATCCAGAAAAAAACGAAATCTCGCATCTGATTATAGAGGGAAAGATTCCAAGCAGACGTGATCCAGGAAGAAGGAGAACATCGTGAAAGTCTAAGGTTTAACTCTTCCGAGCGGCTGTTAATGTAACGATCATCATCAACATGGTAGCCAACATGATAACCAACGATCGTTGAACGGTCATGGTATCCGAAGAAGAAGAATGCAATTGCAATATAAAATACGAAACTTTTCATTTTAAGTATAGCAACAATTGCGACAGTCTGACTTACCAAAATCCCAGTCAATGGTATTGAACGTGTCTATTTACTGCAACCACCGGCGTACATTCTGAAAAACCATAAAACTTTAAGGTGAATTTTCTCAATAGTTATACAAAGCGTCATTTATCACTATTTTCATGCAAATGCTGTTTACTGGTTTCAGTATATTTAACGATGTTCATAACACCCTGTATATAAAGAAATAGGGAATCTTAAAACATAATCTGAACTCCCGGGGTTATCATTCTACGATATAACGAGATCGAGAACCGCTTAAAATATAAAAATGGCGGCAAATCTTGAGGTTAGAAAAGCCCGTTCTCTAACATTCGATTTTTATATGATAGCGCTGATCACAGAGAGAAAAAAACGAGGAAACCTTATTTCAGTAATATTTTATGTCCCAACAAAAAATACATATTGGAAAAAGGTTTAGGAAAAGGCAGGGAAAGCTTGTTTTTTACGTTGATATAATTCATAAATATAGCTTGGAAATTCAATATATATTATGCTTTTAAGCCTGTAGTTAAGTTTTTCTACTTTCCTCGGCAAGGAACTAATTTATTTTTATAATGCACGCTCTATATCTACCTATTAAAATATTGGTTTTTTAGGTTGATAGAATAGCTATTAATAACTAACAAAACTTTTCATGACGAAAACTTTATTGGGTTAGAAATGAAAGCGTGTTTTTTTTTTAAAAAGAATTAATTTATTAAGGAAATAATTTACATTAAATTTTGTTCTAAACATGAAATTTCTTGTAAAGGGTGTTTTTTTATAGAGGTATAGAACTTTGAAATGGAATAAAACAAAGATGAATTTTTTAAATTGACATGAAATTTACTTTATTCGAACGATAATCTTCTGGCATTATAATTTAAATATGACCGCCACGGCTGGCTCGGACGTAGTCTAATCTGGAGGTCCAATTTTCGATGACTTTTTCCAACATTTGTGGCCGTATATCGGCAATAACGCGGCGAATGTTGCCCTCCAAGTGGTCAATCGTTTCGGGCTTATCGGCGTAGACTAGCGACTTCACATATCCCCACAGAAAATAGTTTAGCGGCGTTAAATCGCACGATCTTGGAGGCCAATTCACGGGTCCGAAACGTGAAACTATGCGGTTACCAAACGTTTCCTTCAATAAATCAATTGTGGCATGAGCTGTGTGACATGTTGCGCCGTCTTGTTGAAACCACAGCTCCTGCACATCATGGTTGTTCAATTGATGAACGAAAAAGTCAGTAATCATGGCTCTATAGCGGTCACCATTGACTGTAACGTTCTGACCAGCATCGTTTTTAAAGAAGTACGGACCAATGATTCCACCAGCCCATAAAGCACACCAAACAGTCAGTTTTTCTGGATGTAACGGTGTCTCAACATACACTTGAGGATTATCATCACTCCAAATACGGCAGTTTTGTTTATTGACGTATCCATTCAAACAAAAGTGAGCTTCATCGCTAAACAAAATTCGCTTATGAAAATCGGGATCAACGGCAATCTTGTTTTGGGCCCATTCACCGAATCTACGCCTTGCTAGGTGATCGTGTGGCTTCAATTGTTGCACGAGTTGGATTTTCTAAGCACGCAAACCAAGATCTTTCCGCAAAATCTTCCATAAAGTGGATGGACACATATCCAATTCCTGTGCACGATGGCGGATAGACTGCTCTACAGCAGCAATGACTTCTTCTGTACGCACTGTACGACGTCTCTGTGGATGCGTATTAACATTTAGAGTAAACGTGGTGCGAAAACGTTCCATAGTTAATCGAATTAATTGCTCTGATGGACGATTATGTTGACCGTAAAATGGACGTAGTGCGCGATACGTATTTCGAACAGAACCATGATTTTCAAAATAAATTTGCACAATTTGGAAGCGTTGTTCAGGCGTCAGTCTATTCATGTTGAAATGCCAAGCCAAACTAAACATAAATCACTTGACAGCTCACAAAATGGCCACCAGTTAAAAAAGTGCTGCCAACTTAAACTTTTATACCTCTATAAAAAACACCCTTTACTAGTAGGGCAAAAATGATAGAAAAGGGTTACCGTGATGAAAGTTTAGCAAAATCAAGAGCTTTTAAGTGGTATAAATCATTTAAAGGCGATAGAGAAGTCTCTCTCTCTCAATTCTTTCGTCCCAATAGGAGTATCTGTGATACTACGCAGTTGCTACCTCAACAGTCATTTTCCAGGCATCTCGAGGTCGTTCAATTTAACAAAGACCTGGAAGAGGTTCTATCTTGGGGTGACAGTAACCAAGTGGAGTTTAACGCTGCAAAAACTCAGACGGCAGTTTTTTCTAAAAAAGTTAACGTTGCCGATCCCGACATAGTTATGGCGGGGTACTCCTCCATTCCCCTAGCATCGTCGCTCAATTTGTGGGCGTTAGTTTGGGAGCAAATATGTCCTGGCATGAACATGTTACAGGCATAGCAAGGAGAGCTTCTCAAAAGTTGGGAATATTATTTCGAACCAGAAAGCTTTACACTCCACAACAACTGTTAATTCTTTACAAAGCTCAAATTCGACCAACTATGGAATACTGCTCCCATGTTTGGGGATCGGCTCCCAAACATTCACTGCATTTGTTGGATTCTGTTCAGAGAAGAGCTGGAGACCCGGAACTGACCGGCGGCCTTGATTCGCTGGAACATGGAAGAACGGTTGGCGACTTGAGCCTGTTCTACAAGTATTTTCATGGAAAGTGTTCGAAGGATGTAGCCCGCTTAATTCCTCTCAAAGGGGCGCATGTTAGAAATACACGTCGCGCTGGTGCTTCACATCCGTATGAGGTTCAGCTTGTTACTCTGCGTACAACGCTTTTCAAGCAGTCTTTTATATGGAGAACAACATCCTTTTGGAATAATTTGCCCAGCGCTGTGTTTCCTACCGAGTACAATTTACAGCGATTCAAGAACAACGTGAATCGCTTTTTCCGCACAAGTGCCGCTCCTAGAGCGCTTTAGGGACTTCCCTGCAGCACGTATGCTAAACTCATAAAAAAATCTCGATAATTCGCGACCTGACTTGACTCGGGCTTACTCATACCAAGAAGTGATCTTACTTCGTCGGGCCATCTTGTTGAAGACCGTCCCCTCGATCTTTTACCTTCTCTGTTACTACAAGCTTTTCCATGGCATCCACTTTCCTCATAATGGGACCAAAATATTTCAGGTACTATCTATTTGAATATTTGAAAGTCAGTCATTTATACTAAGCTCTTCCAGAATAGGTACATTAGAACGGTGTTCGGTATATGATACTCTTCGATATGTCCACATCTCAAACGCATTAATTCGTCTTTTGTTAGCTTGTCTACAGCTCCATGTTTCCGATGAGTAAGTTGCTATGGGGAATACAAAGCGGGATAGCAATCTTAACATTGTGTTTTTTGACAGCTGGATCTTTCCAGACCTTAGTGAGTTTAATCGTCGAGTTTCTAGCCATATCCAAACGTCTCCTTACTTCCCTTCACAGCCTCCATTGTTACTTATGACGGATCCCAAATGGTCTACAACAGTGAAACCAGCAATTTCACTTATATGTGACATATTTTCATTACGACAAGCAATCATTACTATGGTTTTTGCTAGTGATTTCAAGGCGATTCATAATTGATTTTAGGTCTTGTATCATCCGCATATCTAAGATTACTTAGCTTTTTCCACCGATTGTCACACCCTCCACTCCAACCATCCATTATATGTTCACTATATATGTCAAAAACTAAGGGTGACAGAATACAGCTCTGTCTGACGCCCGCTTCTATGTTAAAGAAATCGGGAAAAGAATTATTCAGCTTAATTCTGCCATTTGTATTCTCATATAGGGTTCGGATAAGGTTTACAAGATGTATCTGTGCTCCCATGCTGATTAGAATCGACCGACGAGTTTGTTCCATTGTACGTAGTCAGAAGCTTTAGAGTAATCTATAAAATAGGTATAGGTTGTCATTTGGAATTCCCTGGCTTTTTCTATTATCTGGCATATGTTGAGAATTTATTCTCTAGTCCAGGGGTGCTCAAACTTGAACTGCTGGCGATCTACCTCAATATTGTTAGACTACGATCGATCGACTCTGAGAGGCTGCAAGTAAGTGTGATGCAGGATTGTCGTCTAGGTAGGGTGTATCGTGGCATAGATATTAGTTTTCCGCACAATATGCATTTTTTTAGTCAAGGTAAGTGTAGGTCTGCTCTAAAATGTCAATGAAAAAACTCATAATTATTCAAAATTGCGAGTTTATTGGTTCTTACAAAACAAACGAGTTCTAGTGTCTAAACCTAACTAAAGAGTGACTTTGGATGTTGAAGCGTGGCACTGCATGTCCTCAGCATACTTTTCATAAGATGGTACGTAATTACCGAGTGCTAATCGCAAGCATGATGACATATGTTCGTCAGTTAGTCGATTGCGATATTTTGACTTAATTATCTTCATTTCAGAAAATGCAGACTCGCACAAGTAAGTTGACCCAAACATTGCCGTCAGTTGAAGGGCGATTTGCCTTAGATTCGGATATTTATCTTCAGATATAAACACCAGAATTTTGTATCAGATGCTGTGGCTTTGAGATGTATATCTGATATAATCTGCACTAACTCATTTTCATCAGAACATGAGTCCATGTTAAACTGACTTGCTACTTCAGTAGCTAATTCCTCAATGTTTTTACACGAAAAAGGATAACTCATAAATGATGCGATATTTGCCAATTTACTGAAATCATAAAAACGTATTTCGAATTGGCCCAAAATATTTGATAACTCTGCGTCATAAATATCATAATTCAACTGAGGAATCCTTGCTTTCAAAGACGGAAAATTTTTTCAGATCCTTTCTTTTCAGTTGATCTATCATAAGTTGCAATTTACTTTTGAATGCGTTTATTGCGCTAATCATCTCAATAATAGTTTTTTTTTCCTTTACCTTGAAGCTCCAAATTATTGGTGTTTAAATGCATTGTGATGTCTGTCAATGATTTAGTGAGATTAGCTGCGAAATCAGTCAGCCATTTTCCGATTTTCAGCATCTGAGTGTCATCACCTCTTTCGCCCAGAAAAGCTATTATTTCGGGCAATAATTTTTGAAACCTTTCTAGGAATTTTCCGCGACTCAACCACCTGACGTCCGTGTGAAGAACTAAATCAGTGTGTTCAGCTGACTCACTATCTTCCAACTGCAATTTAAAGAGCCGTCGTTGCAAGCTACGTGCACGGATAGAATTCACAATTTTTATTGCAATGCCCATAATCTCCTCCATGTTTAGAACTTTTGAACACAAAACTTGTTGATGTATAATGCAATGTAAGGAGAAAAATGAAGGGAAATCATCATTAGCTCGACACAATACCACAAAACCGTTTTTGTTTCCAGTCATTGCTGGTGCTTCATCGGTTGTAATGCACACTAGTTTATATATTGGTAGCTTATAGTTTGTTACAAAATTGAAGAAAACGTCATATATATCTTTGCCACGGGTCTTTCCTTTCAGAGGAATCACTATCAAAAACTCTTCCTTAGCCGACATGTCATTGAATACCATTCGAATAAAAATACACAGCTGGGCAGTGTCTGTCATATCGGTGGATTCGTCGAACTGTAAAGAAAAGTATGTACATTCCATGATTTCATGTTTTAGTTTATCTGCCATGTCCTGACTCATGACTTCAACACGCCTTGTGACAGTCGGACGAGATAACTGAAGTTCTCTAATAGCAGACATAATCTCTGTTTTATTTTTAAAATCTCCAAATAAAGTCTCACCCGCTTCAATAAATGCTTCCTTCACAACCAATCCATCATCAAATGGTTTCTTGTGTTTCGCCAATATATGAGATATTTTAAATGACGCGATCGTTGCAGCTTTTGATTGTTTGGCTGGTCTTGTGAACCTGGTTTGTTCTTTTTTCAAACAAGTTATCAAATAACGTACTTTTCGTTTTCTTAATTCACTCTGTGACGGAAACTCCTTTTCATAGTTTTTATGAACCGTTTTATGATGCCTCTCTAAGTTCCCACGCTTAGGTATTGCAACTGACGCACGGCAAATGAGACAAATGTACTTATCCTTTACCATACAAAAGAAAAATCCTTCCTCCCAATCGTTATTAAAATGATAAGTTTTACTTTTCTTCGCCGCACTCATTTTGGACTATTTATTAATAAACTTTGTATCGATGTATCGCCTTCAAGTTACAACTCAGACGGACTCCTATTCCTGCAGGCGCAACATTTATATCGGCGCGAACGAAGTCTCGAATGTTCCCGTCAAACCCGCCGCCCAGGCGGGAATCAAAAACGCGGCTTTTCTTTGACAAGTACCGCGCGTTCCTTTGATAAAGCCGCCTTTTGCCGCTAGCAGGGGGTTATTACCATAAAAGAAAGTGATGAGGGAGTTATTCTGGCCTAATTGTGGATCGAATAAATTTTAGTAGTTTATTCATTACATTTTGTTTTAGTTACCTAAAACAAAATCTGTGAATAGTTCTATATCGGAATTTTTTTCTCGAGATCGACTCAAAAAGCACTCGCGATCGACTTGTCGATCGCGATCGACCGTTTGAGCACCCCTGCTCTAGTCCCTCTTCCTGGAATGAAGCCTGAGAAGTACTTGAAGACAATTTGAGCCCTGGAACATCATCCAGTGCAATCGCAGAAGAAAAAATCAGCAAAATCTAGAATTTTGTACTCAATGATAGCCAAATAAGTATCGTGTACGAGGGTCATTCCAAATGGTCTCGACCTGATACAGATATGGCGCCAAGATGACCAAATTATTATGTTTGTTAAGTGTTATCTACTTGATGGCGTACTGTGAAATTTCAGAAACGTGTCTTTTGGTAGCGATCGTGTAAACAAACAAGTTTTAACATTTTCTAAAAAAGTGGGACTATGTAGACCTGTTGAAACACAATTCCAGTGAATTTTTTTCATGTTTCATAATAGTAGGTGAAACATGGATGCATCCTTATACGCCAGAGACGAAGAACCAGTCGAAACAGTGGGTGGGAGCAGGTGAAAGTGTGTCTAAGGTTCCATCTGGAAGAAAAGTCGTAACTACGGTTTTTTTTAGGAATATCACGGTATTGTGCTCATAGATTACCTCGAAAAAGGTAGAACCATCACCTGAGAGTATAATGCTTCACTACAGGACCAGTTGAAGAATGATATTCAGGCGAATTCTGACGTTAAAGCTGGGTCGAAGGGTTATTTTGCAAAGTTGGATAAATCTTATTATAATTAGGGTTTTAAAAAGTTGGAACGTCATTGGACTCAGTATACTCATTTGTAAGGTGACTATGTAGAAAAGTATAAAAAAATTTCTTTAATTTTGCGTTTTCTTTGTTAGACCAAGAAGTTTTGAAACGACACTCGTAGATCTCATGGACATCTGAATTAGTCCAATATAATTTATTTTGAATTTCTTGAATTCATTCTTTTATACTTTTGGCAATAATGGCACTTCTACGTCCTCAAGCAGCCGTGATTATCTTTACATAAAAAAATGTGATTTTTCAAGAATCTTAATCCCAAAAGTTTAATAAAATGATCTCTAAGAGCTTTCATACCTTTTTCTAGAGTTCAAGCTCTAAAACTTTTCCAATTTCAGTACAATACCCTCCACAAAAAAAATAAATAAGAAATTCAAATCCCAAAATTGTTTGAAATAATGTTTGTTGTGAGTTAAAACAAGCCTGAACTTTGATCGAAAACTAATACAAGAGTAAGGTTTCTTTTTGGCTCTATTTATTTTCAAAACAAATAGTTCGAACTTACGAATTTTCTTTTAATCATGAGACGGTTTTTTCTCGAGTTTATTTCAAATAAATTTTAGCTTGTTATGTCAATACTAGGATTAACATTGGAATAAGTTTGTTCAATTTGTTTGCATTTAAATAAAAGTTTTGATAGTTATTATTAGAGACCGGATTATATGCATTTGCATATTTTCATATGCATTTGCATATTTAGACCATTCTCATCGATTATTGCATATTTTACTCAAAATCTAGTAATGATGCATATTTTCCCTATATTTACAATATTTCTTGGTATTACTAGGCAATTGAATTGCTCAGGGTATTGTTAATGTCACCGTGGAACCGATCTTATCGCCGGGACATTACCTGCAATAGTCTAAACATCAATTCGGTTATAGTGCCAAGGGAATACCCAAAATTACGACGGTATTTTATTCCTTTGTTTCTTGGTCGGGATATTAAGTGATAAGTAGTTAGTTTCTAAGAATATTTGTTTGAGCGTGGATCAAATAAACAATTTTCTCGAAGACGAATTTTTATTTTAAAACAAGATATCAGTTTTAACATTATTGTTGACGCGCTTGCGTCAGTGTAGTCTTTTTGCAATTTTTAACGTGTTGTGTTAAAGTTTAACGTATACCATGCCACCCGCAAAGAAAAGTGTCTCTTCGTGGGTAGCTGATTATCCTGGAACATTTACATACGACGGAAATGTTTTATATTGTCGAGTTTACGAGAAAAATGTTTCGTGCACAAAAAAGTTTCAAATTGACCAGCATGTCAAGACAAGTCTTCATATCGCAAGATTGCAAAAAAGGCCTACGACAACAACTTATAACAGCAGCAAGTAGCAATGATTCCACTTCTATAGGCAATCAAAAAAACCACTTTAGCATGGATTTATCTGAAGCATTGCTTGCAAGTAATATTCCTCTCCTCTCCCTGCGAAAATATTTTTTGAATCAAAAAATACCAGACGAATCAACACTGCGTAAAAATTACATACCAACAATTTACCAACATGTTCTGGAAGAAATACGTAATGAACTTAAGGATGACATTACTTGAATTTCAGCTGATGAAACTACCGACAGTTGTGGTCGCTATATTGCGAATTTAACTGTGGATGCATTAAGATTAGAGCCTTCTTCTTCCTATTTGGTGGCCTGCAAAGAACTTGACAAGACAAATCATTCTACGATCGCCAGATTTGTGAATGAGGGTATTAAAAAAATATTTCCTGAATCTTCTGCAAATGAAAGAGTGTTTACATTTCTCTCAGATGCTGCTCCCTATATGATCAAGGCAGCCAAAGTCCTCCAAGTATTTTATCCAAATTTAATTCATGTGACGTCCAACAGCTTCAGGCGAATATCCGAGAAGAAGGGAGGGCGCTGGGACCTGAAATTCTAAGAAAAGTTATGGGAAATGCTCTGGAAAGAGCACGTCAGGTCGAAGCAAACAATGGGCACCATTTGAAAGATATTATCTTCAAAACATAATGTGAACATATTTCCAAACTATATTCTAAATTTTAATAAACGCCAACGTTAAATAAAATCAGAAAGAAAAAAGTTATTCATTAAATAAATCATAGCGTTACTTATGCGCCACCCGAGAGTAGCAACATTGTTTATTTGTTATCCTGCATGGTGTCCCATTTTAATGTACTAGGCTTCTTAATTTTTTTATATCAACTTTTATAAAAAAAAGTTTCAGGTAAAAGTTAAAGCGGTTTTGAAGGAGCAATAAAATGATATAAAGGTGTCGTTTCAACGTCAACTTTGATTTTTTAAATGGGAACCCATATTTTTTATGCCGGCATCATGTTTGTCTAGCAAAAATACACAACTCTTGTTCGAAAATTTTTTCTTGATAATACTCCGTTCTTTAATACTTCATTGATAATTCCCAAACAAGCATAAAGGCAAATGAACCTAATAAAGGGTGGGCCATTTATCGGTTTAAATTTGAACCACCGGTTATTTCGAATCTGGCAATACTTATGTCATTCTATTCTGTTACAAAATTCAGTATATTATCTCCACTGAACGAAATGAATCGATTTACGCTTGAGCAACGTTGGGATTTATTGGAAATTTATTTCCAAAACAAAGACAATTGGTCGGAAATTGCACGAAAATGTCGTACAAAATTTGGTCGCAGAGAAGGACCAACAGTGCCCGGTATACGCAAGTTTATTGCTAAAGTTCGTGAAACTGGTTTCATTGTTGATGCGCCAAGACGTAAGCGTGCTCGTACAGTGCGTACACCCGAAAATATCGAAGCTGTGGCTGAGAGTGTGCGTGAGAATCCATCAACATCAACTCGTCATCGTTCTCAAGAATTGAAGATTTCACGCACCAGTTTACATCGAATTTTGCGAAAAGATCTCGGTATGACGCCTTACAAAGTTCAATTGGTTCAAGAGTTGAAGCCGCATGACCATCCGCTTCGTTTTCGCTTCGCTAGATGGGCCAACGAGAAACTGCACGATGATGTCGATTTTGCCAAAAAATCATCTTTCGGCTCATTTTCATCTTGGTGGGTACGTTAATAAGCAAAATAGCCGTATTTGGGGCTCAGAAAACCCACACGTGGTCTTACAGAAGCCAATGCACCCATTATGAGTGACTGTTTAGTGCGGCTTGTGGAGCGGAGGCATCATTGGCCCATATTTCTTTGAAAATGAGGACGGCGCAACCATTACGGTCAATGGAGACACCTATCGCACCATGATAACCAATTTTTTTGTGCCCGCTCTTCATGGTATTGATGTGAACGATGTTTGGTTTCAACAGGATGGTGCAACTTGCCACACATCTCATGCCACAATCGATTTATTGCGTCAAACGTTTGATGGCCGTTTAATTAGCCGGAATGGTGATGTCAATTGGCCGCCAAGAAGCTGCGATTTGACACCGTTTGGACTATTTTCTGTGGGGCGCCGTTAAAGATAAGTGTCATGCCGACAAACCAGAGACAATTGAGCATTTGAAAGCCAACATTCGTGATGCCATTGCCGAGATACGACCCCCATACACTCGAAAAGGTGTTCGAAAATTGGTCCGATCGAATGGGGTACTGTGAGGCCAGCCGCGGCAGCCATATGAATGAAATAATATTCCATCTCTAACCGGAACAATTGTACTTCACAACAAAAAAATAAATTTGGCAAAATTTCAAACCGTTTTTGTTTTATATGCATTTTTAAATTTAAACTTTTAAATGGCCCACCCCTTAAAACCTCAGACGTCGAGTGAAAATTGATAAAAGATATTACATTCTCAAATCTTAAAAGAATCAAAATTTAACAGAACAGAAAGGCTAACGTAAGTTTTATTGACGCTTCAGAATTCCGACCCGTCATATCGGATTCGCCATTTTGAATTTCTTAAGGTTAGAGATGGGGTCCGACAACGAATTCGGATTCAGCGTCCCAAAAATCATATATTTGCCCTACTCTCGCCTGCCGGACGACAACCTGATGTGACGGAGCAATTCTGAGGTCGAATTAGAATTTAGTGCATTAAAAACCTTTGAAAAAGTATAGTTTGGTCTCAAGGTCTGAACAATGTTGGCCTGTGTTATTATTAATTTATTATGAAAAACTAATCTTCAAAAAGTTTCGAGCCGTTAACAATATAAAGCAAGTCCACACAGCGCGGCATTTCAACGGCTTTCTTGGGCACCATGCTCAAGTTCTCGTTAGATTTGAGTAAAAAATAAAGGAGGGACAAAGTGTAAAACACATTTTGAAGGAGATGAAATAGATTTGGCTAAATACCCAACGGTACCAATTTTTAAGTGTCCTTGTATATTTATTTCTTTCTTTATACTATCTGAGAATAACTCGAAAATTGTACGGGTTTCCTTAAACAAAACTTATTTATCATAAAAAAACCTTTTTAACTGGTTCACAAGAGCTGACAGGGATATATCGTCAAAGTTCGTTTTGGGACAGAAGAAAGTATAAAAAGAAAAACTATATACAATGGTTTAATATAAATTTATGGTAAGAAAATACAACATTATGGGAAGCGAAAATAGAATGACATAGCAAACAATATATATGTACGTATTACTTTAAAGTTTTTTAATAATTAGTCGCTTCTGAGATAGCATTCGAAAGTAGTAGCAATCGAAGCTGTCCAATACATAGAACCCAAATTTATTTGAAGGTCTATTCTTATTAATCCAGTCGTCAGAGGAGACAATCTCCTATCAGATATATATATATATATATATATATATATATATATATATATATATATATATATATATATATATATATATATACGAGGCTGGTTTGAAAAGTCCGTGCAAAAATAAAAACTACTTATGTGTTTGGGGTAAACCTTTTTTATTTTTCGACATAGTCTCCTTTTAGGCATATACACTTCGTCCAACGATGTTCTAGTTTGTTGATCCCTTCCGAATAATAGGATTTGTCCAAGTCTGCAAAATATCCATTAGTGTCTGCAATCACCTCCTCGTTTGAATAAAATCTTTGTCCCGCCATCCATTTCTTCAACTTGGGGAACAAATAGTAGTCCGAGGGAGCCAAATCTGGAGAATAGGGGGAATGTGAAACGAGTTGGAATCCTATTTTCCATTAATTTTGCGACCACAACTGCTGATGTGTGTGCTGGTGCGTTGTCGTGATGGAAAAGGACTTTCTTGTAGGCCAATCGCCGGCGTTTTTCTTGCAGCTCGGCTTTCAAACGGTCCAATAACGATGAATAATATTCACCTGTAATAGTTTTACCCTTTTCCAGATAGTCGATGAGGATTATCCCTTGCGAATCCCAAAAGACAGTCGCCATAACCTTTCCGGCCGAAGGAACGGTCTTCGCCTTTTTTGGTGCAGATTCCCCCTTGGTAACCCTTTGTTTAGATTGTTGTTTGGTCTCAGGAGTATATTAATGTATTCATGTTTCATCCACAGTGACGAAACGACGCTTAAAGTCCTCCGGATTCTTCTGGAACAGCTGCAAACCATCCTTGCAACACTTCACACGATTCCGTTTTTGGTCAAGCGTTAGCAATCGCGGCACCCATCTTGCGGATGGGTCCATGTCCATGTCCAAATGTTTACGCAAAATATTATGTACCCGTTCAGTCGAGATGCCCACAGCACTAGCAATCTCACGCACCTTAACTCTTCTGGCATCCATCACCATATCATGGAATGATCAATGATTTCTGGAGTCGTAACCTCCACAGGCCGTCCAGAACGTTCAGCGTCACTTGTGCCCATATGGCCAGTCCGAAAATTTTGAAACCACTTATAAACTGTTCTAATTGAAGGCCACCATAATGTTTATCAAGCTTCTCTTTAGTCTCCTGAGGCGTTTTGCCTTTCATAAAGTAATGTTTAATCACCACACGAAATTCTTTTTCGTCCATTTCTTGAAAATCACTCGACTTCCTTGATTCACACGAATGCCAAACAGAAAGAAATAGACCAATATGGCTAAAACTTGGTGTGCGTTCATTCAAGAGATGCTACTAACTAAACATGACCTCGATACGCGCCGGTGGTGCCATCTCTCGGACTTTGCACGGACTTTTCAAAACCAGCCTCGTACATATATATATATATATATATATATATATATATATATATATATATATATATATATATATATATATTACTCGTGTTTTCACAAGCTTTCATTTGACACCACACTCGATTACCTAGTAAAAAATTTTTTTTTCACTTCCGATTTCACCCCCCAAAACTAACCCCTTAAGTCAAAATTTAACTTTCAAAACTACATGGCTCTGATAAGGCCATCAATTCCTATATTATTATCAAATTTCAACTTTCTATGACAAATAGTTTCGGAGAAAATCGGGTGTGACAGACGGACAGACAGACAGACACCGAAGTGATCTTATAAGTGTTCCGTTCGGAACACTAAAAATCTGGAAAAAAATCCATATACTATTTTTTTGTAAAATTTCCCGTTCTTTCACGTGGTGCTATTAGTTTTTCGGAATCTCTTTTATTTCTCAAGATATTACCGAAATTTTTTTAATTTTATTTTGGATTTTGTGGGCTAAGCGTACATCAAACTATACCAACCTTTTTTTTTTATTTTTCCTGGCAAAATGCAGACTGTTGACGTTTAATGAAAGCTCAAAACCCCTGGCTACTGGGCTATATGTAATAATTTATTTATATATTTAAAATCTAATTCCATTTTTGTTTGTTCCCTTTTTTTATCTTCTGTTTAACTATCGTTTCTTGATAAAAGTCACGACCTTTAGGACATGGTTAATATTTTATTAGTGTCTAAAATGACTTATGACTTAAAGGTCAAGAGAGTTAATAAAAAAACTCGTTAATAAATATTTACTTTGATCTGTGTTTTCTTAATGTTAATACGATTTTCTACTACAGTGGAGCTTTAGCAATTAATAAAGGTATTAATCCCGAATTTCAATTTTTTTTATTAGGCAATAGGCATAGCAAGAGAAATGGAATGCCCCGACACAACTATGTCGGGTTCAGCAACGTTAACTTTTTTAGAAAAAACTACCGCTGGAGTTTTTATAGCGTCAAATTCTAATTAAAAAATATAGATCGTGAAATAGATACTGAGCTTGATTTTCTCATACTAACGACCAATAAATTGAGATGCTCATTATCCGAAATGAAGCTCTTCACGTATAAGTCAAAACACTAAGAAAAGAAATCGAAGAATTATTAAAAGAAAAGAAATAATAAAACCAACAGAAGGTTGAGAAGCATAAATGGGGGCATAATTCACTGCCCAAAAATCAAATGCTAATAAAAAGCATAGATTCAAACATTCTGTCACAAACAAGGGTTAGTGTAAGGCACAAAAACAATACCAATGAAGAAAGAACGCTACAGTGAAGCACAGTCTGTCAAGTAAGAACGTGTCCGCGATAATTCATTTTTGGTAGATGCGATTCTAGCCATTCGACAAAAAATCGGTAGAGGGAACCTTGGTCTACGCCGCATTTTAGTAAAAGTATCAGTCGAGTCCGAACTTTCGTCGAAATCATGTAAAACTCAAAATGAGTCACTTGTTTGTGCATCGGTTCCAGGCAGTCTTTCCTTGTTTCCATTCAAAGCGGCCTTAAATGACAATTCCGCGATCGCCAAATATATTAAAAACTCGGTGTCGTTTGTGAAGAAGTGGTTAAGTCCTTTTAACAACTTTTTCAACTCCAAACAAATACACTTTAGTTGGTTTAGATTTGAAATTTTTAATTCTAAAAAACTGTGTTTTGTCTACTTCAATTTCTATTGTGAATTGGATGTTATGATTGATTTTATTTAAAGTTAATAAGAACTGTGATAATTATCTATCAGTTTCTTTCCAAATGCAGAGAATATCGTCAACAACCGTAGAGGGAAGAGTTTTGAAAGAAAGTTAATTTGTGAGTGGGTATAACCAGTAAACGGTTACCCCTTGTATTATACGTATTGTTGATCCTAGTACCCCAAAAAGATCTATTTTTGTTTACAAAAATCAAACAGCGCAATATGTACAGACATGGAAAGGTTAGAATTAGGTTATTTATGAATACACAGCCCAAAAGTGGACATGTCTGGTTACATTTCTATAGTTTTCATTTGAGAAAGATTATTTTTTCAAAATTAGACATAAATGCCTCTGATCAGAGTGCTTCCCATTGGTAGGCCACTGTTTTGTTTATATGTTTTACTGTTAAATTTAAAGTAATTTTGTTCTAGACAGATATCTAGAATTTTGATTAAATTAACTTCGTTAAGATTAGACAGATCACTATTAAAATTATATAAAAACAACACTATGTTTTAATTTCCAATATATTTAAAATGACTTGACAATTGTTTCACCACACAATGGCTTCTTCAGAAGTGAATTAGAAGGGAAAATATTTGGTAAAAATACTGGTTGTGTAATGCTTAAAACTACCCTTAATTACCTAAGATTATGTTAATCGTTTTATTACATTACACAGGGGAACAGCTGTTTTGGTGTCGAGGTTTTTTGAGCTGATTCTATATCAATTTGATGTCCTGAATTCAAATAACGTATTCATTTGTACCTAGGAGCTCAAATTTTTAAGATATACAATTTTAGAGAAATATAAGTTACATTATTGTAACTCAAATCCGTAAGTGTAGTAAACAAAAGTAGATACGAAATTTTTATTTTAGTTATACAAAATACAATATTATGTCGTACTTACAAACATTGAAGAAATGAAATAGTCACTCAACACTTGGAAAGCTTCTTTTCCGCGACATTCTTGAATGTTTTTTTAAACAGTCCCTTTTTAAACTCCAGCAGTAATCTGCCATCATGTGCATGTCCCATCTTCCTTGGTAGCGGTCCTCCATAACTTTAATATCTTGGTGAAATCTTTCACCTTGTTCCTCACTCATGTCTCCTAAGTTTTCTGGAAAACGGTCTAAGTGGCTGTGTAAATAGTGTATTTTAATACTCATATTGCACCCTAAGGATTTGAAACTATTAAGCATTTTGTTAACCATTTCAACATAGTTTTGACCTTTATGTTTGCCTAGAAAATTTTCTACAACTGCAACAAATGATGTCCAAGCTTCTCGTTCAACTTGATTCATTGAATTTATGAAGGCAGGATCCTTAATTAATTGTCTTATTTGTGGGCCGTCAAATATCCCTGCTTTGAGTTTTTCTGTGCTCAACTGATGCATTTTTACCCCTATATATGCAAAACAAGACCCATTCTTATCAAGAGCCTTTACAAATTGCTTCATTAAGCCCAACTTTATATGTAACGGAGGAAGTATGATTTTTTCTCTTTCAACCAAAGCGTCGTTAATGACATTCTTTTCCCCAACGTCCATGTTTTCTCTGAGGCCAATCTTTTCTAACCCAGTGGTGTGTTTTGTCCCTACTATCCCAGAGGCACAAGAAACACGGAAACACTTTGCTGCCCAAGAAGAAAGTTTACCATTTTTAAGTCTACACAAATCATCCATTGATGTTCGTAATACTTTATCTTCTGCAAGACCAAAGCTATGGTATTATATTCTTCTTTCAGTTTCGTTGAGTGAGCTAGTGGTATTGAACCATATTTATTCCCATTATGTAGAAGGACACATTTTAAACTTCGCTTTGAACTGTCAATAAATAGGCGCCAATCATCTGGAATATATTCAGAAAGTCCCATTTCTTTCATGAGTCCCCTAATTTCGTGACAAAATACAAGATTGTCTTCTTGAGAAAAGAATGGTAGCAGATCTTTTTCTCTTGTACGGTAAAAGGTAATTTTGATTCCTTGTTCCAGTAAATTTTTGTCGTTCAACCTAGAAGCTAGTACTTCAGAAGCTTTTTTCTATAAATTGAGATCCCTGGTGAGATCATTTAATTCAATTTGATTGAAGCGTTGAGGAACTGATGACGTCCCCTCATAGTCATTGTTAGTTTCATTAGCATCAGAACTTTTATTAGCATCAGAAGAGCGATCAGAGGGAAAATATTCGTCATCAGAGATATGTGGTAGCTGATAAATGTTGGAATCGGTATTTCATCTGAGTACGGGATAGGGCGTATTGCCGAGTCTAAATTGGGATAAGTCCACTTACTGCGGTTATTTCGATTGATTCCATTAGTATTTACTAAACAGAAATAACAATCATTGAAGTGGTTTTTTGGTTCTCTCCAAACCATTGGTACGCCGAATTTTAGACATTTTTCTTTTCCCGGTAGTCCACTGCCGTAAATGCTCTGTACAAGTTTTACATACGAGATGCGGGGCCCACGTTTTGTCCTGATCACCAAGCTTAACTCCAAAGTATCCAAAATACGCTCGCTTTACAAAGTCAGTAATAGTTTGTCTGTTTTGTTGAAACATGTATTCTCCGCATATATAGCAAAACACATCAGGTTGATTTACACAATTTCTTCTTGAACTGGAACCTGAACTCATTTTAATTCTGTTCAATAACACAAAAACACTCTTTTCTTAACATAAAATAACACGCCGAATTCGATCTACTCTCATTAGTAAGAACGCACAAACTGACGAGACTTACCCGAGTTAGGTGTTTAAAAGAGTCAGTTCAGGTACCTGATAGGCAATGGTTCCACTATTTATAGATTTACCTGGAATTTACTCAATTACAGACTGACAATAAAACCATTGTACCTACATTAATGAATATATAATAATTTTAGAACTCTCATAAATGAATATACTGAATAAAAACCACATTGGTAGATAAGTTGATGTATCTAAAAAAGTAGAGCTGATAGAGAAAAAAAAAAACGGATTGCATGTATAGATTTAGCGTCCCAAATATAGTTAAAATCAGCTCTAAAATCCCAGGCACCAAAACAAAAATATTTTTTTTGTTGCCCTGTGTTATTTACTGACAAAGTTATTTTAAAGATGCAAATCTGTGGTACTATTTCAGAGAATTAATAAAGATTAAGTAAGAGTGAATGGTTTAAGTCTACCTATTCGTTTAATAATAGATTGGAGTCTTTCCGTTTGTTAATTTCAATACATTCAAGCATATTTAATTTTTTAGATTTATTTTCTACATGTAGGATTTTGAATGTATCCTCAAAATTATGGGATTCGTTTATTATATGGGTTGCGTGATGTGAATTAGTCTTGTTTGTTAAATAACTATGTTCATGTTCTTTAATGCAGATGCGAGTTTCAAAAGATCTACCAGTTTGTCCTACGTAGGTTTTAGTACAAGATCCACAATAAACTCCTGATTTTAAGGACTTATTAAATCTGATTTTGTTATTTAAAATTATATTCCCTAAGGTATTACTGCTTTTAAATGCTATTTTATTGTTCTTTTTTGTTAAATGGTTTTAAATTGTTTTAGTTATTTTCCCTGTGTACGTGAGTGTGCTAAATTTTCCTTTTTTGTCATTAATGGTGGGATAACTTAAAGAAATTGCTTGTTTAAACGATTTTTTATTCAAGATATTATCTATAATGGTCATATCCATTAATAATTGCTATTTGTTTGATTATGTTGAATTCTTTGTTAAAATTAGTTTTAGTCATAGGAATATATAACAGTCTATTTATGAAAGAGTTAAAAGCTGCCATTTTGTGAGTATAAGGGTGGGATGAACTATTGTGTATGACTGTGTCAGTATGTGAAAGCTTGTGAAAATCGAGAAATCGTGTTTATTGTTCACTTTTGATATAGATATGTCTAAGAAATTTATAGAGTTATTGGTTTCTAATTCTAAGGTGAATTTAATGTTAGAATGCAAATTATTTAGGAAGTTAAGGAAGGCTGTTAGTTGTCTATCTGTTCCCGTGAAACAGGAAATTATATCGTCAACATATTTATGCCAGTAAACAATATTTTTGCTTACCGAGTTTTGATGAATTTTTAGTTCTAAATGATCTATGAAAATATCCGCTAGTAAAGGGCTTAAAGGATTACCCATTATTCTTTAGATGTATAAAAGTTATCGTTGAATTCAAAATAGTTTTGATCCAAGCACGTCGTAAGAAAATCTAAAATATCCTGTTTAATAATTTCGTTTACTTTATTCTTCATTAAGAGTCTATCTACTAATTCTATGACTTCATATGGTGGGATACTAGGAAATAAGTTTTGTACATCAAATGAGATAATTCTAGAATTTTCTGGTAAGTTAATGTTTTTAATTTTATCTATTAGTTCATAAGTGTTGAGTATACTATATTTCGGTTTAAATTTTGCAATGTTGTCGTAGTAAAGGGATGTGTTTTTGTGATAATTTGATTGATGGTGCCGTAATAAACGATACAACTGGTCTAATAGGGAAATCCTTTTTATGTAATTTAATCAGGGAATATAATTTTGGAGCTTGTGGGTTCATTATTGTTAAAGTACTTTTTTCAAAATCATTGAAAATTGTGAAATCTTTTAAAGTAGATTTTATTAGTTTTTGGTAGTCTTTTGTTGAGTCATTATTTAACACTTGAAATTTGTCTGTATTAAGAAAAGAAAGAGTTTTAAATACAAGGCTGGTTTGAAAAGTCCGTGCAAAGTCCGAGAGATGGCACCACCGGCGCGTATCGAGGTCATGTTTAGTTAGTAGCATCTCTTGAATGAACGCACACCAAGTTTCAGCCATATTGGTCTATTTCCTTGTGTTTGGCATTCGTGTGAATCAAGGAAGTCGAGTGATTTTCAAGAAATGGACGAAAAAGAATTTCGTGTGGTGATTAAACATTACTTTATGAAAGGCAAAACGCCTCAGGAGACTAAAGAGAAGCTTGATAAACATTATGGTGACTCTGCACCTTCGATTAGAACAGTTTATAAGTGGTTTCAAAATTTTCGGACTGGCCATATGGGCACAAGTGACGCTGAACGTTCTGGACGGCCTGTGGAAGTTACGACTCCAGAAATCATTGATCAAATCCATGATATGGTGATGGATGACAGAAGAGTTAAGGTGCGTGAGATTGCTAGTGCTGTGGGCATCTCGACTGAACGGGTACATAATATTTTGCATAAACATTTGGACATGAGAAAGCTATCCGCAAGATGGGTGCCGCGATTGCTCACGCTTGACCAAAAATGGAATCGTGTGAAGTGTTGCAAGGATGGTTTGCAGCTGTTCCAGAAGAATCCGGAGGACTTTAAGCGTCGTTTCGTCACTGTGGATGAAACATGGATACATTACTATACTCCTGAGACCAAACAACAATCTAAACAATGGGTTACCAAGAGGGAATCTGCACCAAAAAAGGCGAAGACCGTTCCTTCGGCCGGAAAGGTTATGGCGACTGTCTTTTGGAATTCGCAAGGGATAATCCTCATCGACTATCTGGAAAAGGGTAAAACTATTACAGGTGAATATTATTCATCGTTATTGGACCGTTTGAAAACCGAGCTGCAAGAAAAACGCCCGCGATTGGCCCACAAGAAAGTCCTTTTCCATCACGACAACGCACCAGCACACACCTCAGCAGTTGTGGTCGCAAAATTAATGGAAATAGGATTCCAACTCGTTTCACATCCCCCCTATTCTCCAGACTTGGCTCCCTCGGACTACTATTTGTTCCCCAATTTGAAGAAATGGCTGGCGGGACAAAGATTTTATTCAAACGAGGAGGTGATTGCAGACACTAATGGATATTTTACAGACTTGGACAAATCCTATTATTCGGAAGGGATCAACAAACTAGAACATCGTTGGACGAAGTGTATAACCCTAAAAGGAGACTATGTCGAAAAATAAAAAAGGTTTACCCCAAACACATATGTAGTTTTTATTTTTTTGCACGGACTTTTCAAACCAGCCTCGTATATATTGTTCTCTAGAAATAGCTACTACAGACTTACCCTTATCAGCTCTAGTGAATATTATGTTTTTTTCTTTGGCTTTGGTTTTGATCGATATTGCTGTTTTCTGTTCTCTAGCTTGTCTTGGTTGTGGTTGTTCAAATAATTCTTTTTTAATCTTGTTGGCTATCATGTATTTAAAATGTGGATCTTCATTAGATAAAGCTAATTCCCATTCAATTCCGAGGATTTCCCTTGATTTTTGGATATCCTTAGGTTTTAAATTGTACTGTAAGCTTTTTTCAAATAGTCCTGATTCCTCTTCTGTGAATGGTGAGTTAGTAAGATTATAGCTCATTGAACGAAGGCTTGGTGTCCCCATTAATGCTCGTTTGTTGTCATCTTTTTTAAATTTAAAACCCAAATCCAGAAGTAATGTTCGAAGAGTTCTATAACTGACATTAATTATCTCTTTTTGTCGCAGTTCTTTACGTAAGTTGTTAATAGTAACATGTTTTTCTAAAAATACAATATGATTTACTTTCGATTTCACTTAAACCAATAGATATTAATAGCTACTTACTTTGTGCCTACATATCATATAATGTATTACGAACGTCCATTTTAGAATTTTCACTCAGATCACAGTCTTAGCTTGTTTCCTTAGTCGTGATTTTCCAGGTGTTGAAAGCAATTCATTTTTATCACTACGAATTTTGATGCTCGCTACAATTCTCGTACTAATCTGTAAAGCTGCAGCAACTCTCTGGAACCAGAACATTATAAACCCATTAAAAAGATATAAGCCAAAGTCATTTTAAATATATTGGAAATTAAAACATAGTGTTGTTTTTATATAATTTTATTATAATTTCCAACAAGTATCGGCTAACACAAGAGATCACTATTATTTAGATAATTAAAATAGTTTACCTATTAAAGCCACTGCTACGTAACTCTCCAAATGTATTGTTTGTACTGAAAAGAAATTAAACTCAATGACGGTTCCAACAGACCACATAACTGCATTTATTTATGCCGTACATAGCTCGTAGTCGTAAAAATAGATTATCCATTCGGTTTGAAAAGGGCTTTTACCGCACAGTCTATAGCACAACCGCTACAGGCGTACACTTAATCAGATTAAAATCATTGTGCCATATTGCCAATTTGTTTTTACGCCGATCATTTAAAGCTGCTTTCCTTTCATTTTGTTATTGTAGCAATAAGTGTTGGGTTTATTCGGAAAAATACATGGTAGTTTGTCGGGCGAAGACTGTCGGCAAATTTTGCCCAATAGATAGCTTAAAGGTGCCATCTTCCATTCACCAAATTGGCACACAACATGGTTCACTTAACTTAGATCTCGTCAGCAGGTTTTTATGCAGCACATGTTTGGAATAACGCAATTGAACACTTTGGAGAATCTCGAGCGGTTACACTTGGTATATCCAAGGCATTCGACCGTGTTTGGCACGATTGATTACTGGCTAACCTATGCTCTTATGGTCTGAAAAGTACTGTTCATGGCTCTCGTGTTTTCTTAGACAGCGTTCTTTACGAGTGGCGGTCGATGGACCTTCACTATTAACGCCGGTGTGCACCAAGGCTTCTGCTCTCTTTCTTATTTACATTGAAGATCTGCTGAAAAGGACCAGGAATCCTATTTACAGCTTTGCAGATGACAGAACGCCTATGCCTTTATTAACTTTGAATGCTCGAACTTAATAACGACCTGGTAGAAGTTCTATTTTGGGGTGACAGTAACCAATAGACAACTTGAGGGTGCCATCTTCCATTCACCAATTTAGCACACGACATCGTTCACTTAACTTAGATCTCGTCAGCAGGTTTTTATGCAGCACATGTTTGGAATAACGCAATTGAACACTTTGGAGAATCTCGAGCGGTTACACTTGGTATATCCAAGGCATTCGACCGTGTTTGGCACGATTGATTATTGGCTAAGCTACGGTCTTACGGTATGTCTGAAAAGTACTGTTCATGGCTCTCGTGTTTCCTTAGACAGCGTTGTTTACGAGTGGCGGTCGATGGACCTTCACTATTAACGCCGGTGTGCACTAAGGCTCCTGCTCTCTTTCTTATTTACATTGAAGATCTGCTGAAAAGGACCAGGAATCCTATTTACAGCTTTGCAGATGACAGAACGCCTATGCCTTTATTAACTTTGAATGCTAGAACTTAATAACGACCTGGTAGAAGTTCTATCTTGGGGTGACAGTAACCAACAGACAACTTGAGGGTGCCATCTTCCATTCACCAATTTAGCACACGACATCGTTCACTTAACTTAGATCTCGTCAGCAGGTTTTTATGCAGCACATGTTTGGAATAACGCAATTGAACGCTTTGGAGAATCGCGAGCAGTAACACTTGGTATATCCAAGGCATTCGACCGTGTTTGGCACGATTGATTATTGGCTAAGCTACGGTCTTACGGTATGTCTGAAAAGTACTGTTCATGGCTCTCGTGTTTCCTTAGACAGCGTTCTTTACGAGTGGCGGTCGACGGACCTTCACTATTAACGCCGGTGTGCACCAAGGCTTCTGCTCTCTTTCTTATTTACACTGAAGATCTGCTGAAAAGGACCAGGAATCCTATTTACAGCTTTGCAGATGTCAGTACGCCTATGCCTATGGTGTGACAGTAACCAAGTAGAATTTACCGCTATAAAAACTCAGGCCGCAGTTTATTCTAAAAACGTTGCTGAACGCGACATAGTCACATGGGGGCACTTCATTCCCCTAGCATCGTCACTCAATTTAATGGGAGCTAATTTAGCAGCAAATATGTTTTATAAATCGTCATATTTAGTAAGGTAGTTTAAAGCCATAAGTCGCCACGTTGGCCAAACGGTTTAGCCAATTGGAGCCTTAAAAACAAAAAGATGCAGTGGAAATTAAAAACGTTGTAGAACAGAATAAAACTTTAAAAGTTTTGAGAAAGAAAAAAGAACACAATAGGATAGAAAGACATATGCACGATTGAGGACTTGCATAGTAATGTAATAACAGACAGAGATTTTTTACAGATCATCGAAGAATTTTATCAATAATTTTACACCTTACAAGATAAAAGAACAGAAATCGACATACCAAAGTCCTAAATCAGGCGTCGGAGGATATCCCAGACATCACAGAAGAAGAAATCACATCAGCCTTGAAGGACATGAAAAATAACAAAGTTCCGGGTGTAGACAATATTGTAGTAGAGGCAATTAAACAAGGAAGACAACAAATTATCAAATTTTTTAAAATGTTATTCAATAAATGCCGCCTGGAAGGAATAACTCCATCGCAATGGACTAATGCAACTATCGTTATTATGCATAAAAAAGGAGATATTTTAGATCTCACAAACTATCGACCCATTAGCCTCCTGAGCCATGTATACAAATTATTCACGAAAATATTTACCATACTTCTAACAAATAAAGTCGAGTTTTTCCTTTAAAAAGAACCGGCAGGTTTCCGCTCGGGGGTTGTCACCCTGGTACAACCCTTTTCAAACAGTTGTTTATACGGAACGCCTTATCGCTTTGGAATGATATGCCCAGGACTGTGGTATGCTCATAAAAAAAGGTGATATCGAATATCGACTTGTGCTTGGATTATGTTATTCTTTAGTACGAGAAAGCCAAATTAAGTTCTTATTTTTTAACTACGTGTTTACAAGGGTAGTACCTAGTAAATCACTTTACTAACCTTCCTTCTTTTAAAACTAATTAATTTATAATAATTCCAATCGTAATATAACTGGGTTTACCTTGATTAAAAAGCAAAGAAACAATGTGCGTTACAAAGTAAAACAACTTTATTTTCGTAGCAACAGTAAATTTACGAATTTAACGTGGTTTGTTACAAGAACCTTCATAAAAATATGGTGACCTGTTTCGGAGTTTCATAACAGCAGCAAGAGGGTGAAAATTATAACAATGTTAAATTATGTTTTATCACGCGAAACGTAAAAATAGCATTTAAAATTCTTAACTGAAAGTTGGATATTCGGATGAATTAAAATAGATAAAACCTAAAAATTACATAAATACGCATTATAGACCTTTATTTATTTATTATAATATTATTGTGTCGTATCGTAAATATATATTTTATTTCAAAGTGATTACGAGTGTATGGGAAACAGCATCAATGAACAATAAATGACTTCAAAACACGAAACGGAAATATGCAATATTTTGCGGAAGACTAAGAAGAATCTCAAGTTTAAATACATTTACACGAAAGTAATGGATTGCAGAAAAAGGGGAGAAGTTTTTTCTCATCATAGCAACATATTGGAGTTTGTAGAATTCAGACTTCTATAAAACTGCAAAATAAAAGACATAGTGTTCCATATAAAAAATGTAAATTTTGTGTTATACGAGGACGGATTCATATGTTCGCGGCCTAGTCAAGAAAACAAAACAAAATACGTATAAAAATATTTTTATTTTTCACGTAATCTTCACCTAGCTCTATGCACTTCTTTCACCTGCTTCCACATTTGTTTGAAAAAATGATTCCTCAAGGTCTTCAAAATACTGGTTAACTGCAGCTTCGACATTTTCATTTGATGGAAATTTCTGGCCACCGAGGTGTTCTTTTTAAGTTTAGAAACAGATGAAAGTTCGAAGGTGCCAAATTAGGAAAATAAGCCGGGTGGGGCGGCAATTCAAAATCACAATCACGCATTTCAGCCATAGACTCAACAGACGTGTGAACGTGAGCGTTGTCTTGATGAAACAAAACTTTCTTTCTCAGTAATCCTGGGCGTTTCTCTTTAATTTCTTGACGTAATCGACACAAAAGGGTGCAATAGTAAGTCGAAATTATTGTTTCGCCTTTCGGAAGGTAGTCCACCATAATAATACCTTTAGCATCCCAAAAAACTGACGCCATCACTTTTCCAGCCGACAGAATTGCCTTCGCTTTCATTGGGGTGGGTTCACCAGATTTTTTTCCACTGCTTCGATTGTTGTTTTGACTCTGGACTATAGTGGTGAACTCAGGTTTCGTTCATTGTCACAAACCTGTTAAGAAAATTTTGAGGATCAGCCTCAAACATCTCCAAACAGTCGCGAGAAATCGTGAGTCGAATTCGTTTTTGTTCAACTGAAAGCAATCTGGAGACTCACCTAGCTGAAACCTTAGAAAATCCGATTTCGTTGGCAATGATGTTTTGTGTTCGTTCATACGAGATGCCTATAATGTCTACAATCTCCCTGATAGTTACATTTGTCAGACTTAAGGTTGAACATATTCTCTGAGCATGTTTTTAATTTTATTACTGATTTTCCAATAAAGGTAGCTTACACCCTTACCAAGGGTTAAAAACGCGAAACTGGATAACCACTAGATAAAATGCCTCAAGGAGTGTAGCTTATATCAAGATGAAACTAATTCAAGATGTATAAGTGCTACGTAAAGTATCTTAGGAGGTATAGAGCGAATCAAGATCAAGCTGAGATAAATTCTCTGTGTATATTTTTTTAATTTTTTATTTTACACTTAAGCTTAGCTTCCTGAGTGCTTTTACTTCCTTATCAAATTCACCTTAGAATTAGAAACCAATAACTCTATAAATTTCTTAGACATATCTATATCAAAAGTGAACAATAAAGACGATTTCTCGATTTTTCACAAACCTTCACATACTGACACAGTCATACACAACAGTTCATCCCACCCGTACACTCACAAAATGGGAGCTTTTAACTCTTTCATATATAGACTGTTATATATCCCTACGACTAAAACTAATTTTAACAAAGAATTCAACATAATCAAACAAATAGCAATTAATAATGGATATGACCCCAACATTACAGATAATATCTTGAATAAAAAATCCTTTAAACAAGCAATCTCTCTAATTTATCCCACAATTAATGACAAAAAAGAAAAATCTAGTACACTCACATACACAGGGAAAATAACTAGAACAATTTCCAAACATTTAATAAAAGAGAACAATAAAATAGCATTCAAAACCAGTAATTCCTTAGGGAATATAATTTTGAATAACAAAACCAAATTTAAGAAATCCTTAAAATCAGGAGTTTATTTATTAAATTGTGGATCTTGTACTAAAACCTACGTAGGACAAACTGGTAGATCTTTTGAAACTCGCATTAAAGAACATAAACATAGTTATTTAAAAAATAAGAACAATTCACATTACGCAACCCATATAATAAACGAATCCCATAATTTTGATGATACGTTAAAAATCCTACATGTAGAAAATAAATCTAAAAAATTAAATTTGCTTGAATGTCTTGAAATTAACAAACGGAAAAACTCCAATCTATTATTAAACGAACAGGACTTACCATTCACCCTTACTTAATCTTTATTAGTTCTCTGAAACAGTACCACAGATTTGCATTCTTAAAATAATTCTGTCTGTAAATAATATATTAAAATGATTAGCATAATCTTAGGTAAGTAAGGATAGTTTTAAGCACTACATAACCAGGATTACTACCAAATATTTTTCTTTCTTATTTACTTCTGAAGAAGCCATTGTATGGTGAAACAATTCTCAAGTTACTTTAAATATATTGGAAATTAAAACATAGTGTTGTTTTTATATAATTTCCTTATCAAGAGTCAATTCGTAACTAAATTTTCCAACTCAAAATCTATCTGCGTGTAAAATTTGAATCAAATAGTGGTTAATCATTAACCTGTGAACTTATTATGTGTCTCTCACTCTCTCTCGCATCGTTGCTCAACTCCGTCGCGTCGCGACCTCTGTTGCATTCTTACACAGAATTTACAACAGCCCTCCGGGTTTCTCCATCTTCGACACTTCTCATCATCTCCGGTAACTCCAAGTGTATTGTAGACATGGTCTGATTGATGTATCTGTTGGGAAATCTACCTCTTTTCCTTCCATCGTCAACTTTCTCCTGGATCAGCAACTTTTCCATGCCATCTCTCCTTATTATGTGACCAAAAAATGATGCTATTTTTCTCTGAATTTATGGTAACAGCCGGTTATCATGTTAGATGTTAAGGTCGCTCAGAACAGAGGCATTTGTCGTCAACGATTTGCATGTTGTGGTCGATATTTGAACAAATTTTTTCACTACTACGATTAGATAGTGCATTTTTTCCCGACTTATTTTCAACTATTTATGGTGCTAATGGACCTTGGGTCCCTAATTACCAATACCGGCCGGTTTCACTCAGAAATACGACTCTCAATTGCTCGCTCTGTAACCACAAAACTAATCAAAATATGGAAAAAGTCGAACATTTCGCAGTCGACTAATTTAAGGCTGGCAAGAACACTCATATTTTCGATTGCAACATATGCATTGAAAACATGGAGAATAAAGAAAGCGGAGAGAAATAGAATTGCTGCATTTGAGATGTGGGTGTATCGTCGAATTCTCAGGATATCGTGGGTGGAACATCGAACTAATCAATATGCCTCAAACTGAAAAGATATTATATTCATTATAGTAAGCTCTCCTTTTACCTGCTTCTATCTTTGTTAGAATCATAAAAGTAGCAGCAGATGTTCGACGCAGGTAAAGTAAAACCTTTGTAAACTGCCGAAAGGTAAGTTGGCACGCCGCGCGGTCGATTTGGCCTGCCTTATACTTGACGCTATAATCGTCTATAACTTCGAAAGTATCTGAAATTTTCAGAGAATATTAATGAAATATAATACTTTCCAATAGGATATCTTCTAAAAAGTCGATTTTTCCGACCCGAGAAAGTGTAATGTTCCCTTACGGTCGAATTTTTCCGTTATAAAACACCGCTATTTATCATTATTTTTGTGCAATCCCTTTTTCTATGAGGATTCACCAGTCTCAAAATAATTAGCGATTTTCATAACACCCTGTATATAAAGGATGAAGATGAAAATATAGCTTTATTAATTCAATAGGCACTCATGAGACGTATTTAAACAATGAGGTCAAAATTATACGTTTTAAATAACGGCCTTAAGTTCAAGTTTCTAATTACCCTGGCGTTATGGCTTTAATTTGCAGCACTGCAGCCAAAGTCATAATTTCAATTTTGCTCTATTGTGGGGCTCTTAAATGAATAGCTCTCAATTAGTAAGTTTTTAATTCGAGTTTTTCTGCTTGCTTTGCTAAAGCGAAGTATTTTATTCTTAAAACTCACATTACACTTTGAGATTTTTGCATATCTTTACGTTTTAGGATGCTTATGTTACGAAAAACATAATTTGTGATCTCTTTGAAATATGTAGTACACATAAGGTCTGTCAAGTAAGAACGTGTCCACGATAGTTCATTTTTGGTAGATGCCATTCTAGTGATTCAACAAAAAATCGGTATCTTTGATTGTGTTAGCCGATACTTGTTGGAAATTCATAATAAAATTAAATAAAAACAACAAATTCATCAAAACGCGGTAAGCAAAAATATTGTTGTATAGATATGTTGATGATATCATTTCCTGTTTCACGGGAACAGATAGACAACTAACAATCCTCCTTATTTTCCTAAATAATTTGCATTCTAACATAACTATCTAAACATAACTATCCAAGTGCCGAAATTGCCATCCTGGGCGACCTTAATGTCCACAATATCAACTGGCTCAAATATTCAAATACTACCGACGAACAAGGTCGTGAAGCTGAATCATTCTCAATCAGTTATGGCTTAACTCAGCTTATTGACGAACCAACACGGATCCCTGATCGAGACGGGGAGTTCGCCAGTCTTCTTGATCTGTTTTTAACCACCAATCCGGAGATTTACACGGTCACCGTAAATCCGCCGTTAGGTTCTTCCGACCATAAACTGCTTTCGACATCGAGTATCCTGCCAATCAGTGACAGAGAGGCGCCTAGGCCGCGCAAGATTTGGCACTACAAATCTGCTAAATGGGAAGATCTCGTGGAATACTTTCGAACTTTCCCTTGGATGGACGTTTGTTTTCGATCCGATAACCCATCTGACTGCGCCAGGGAGGTCTCCGATGTTATTTTGGCTGGTATGGAAGCTTACATCCCTTTTTCGAAGAAATGCTCCTCCAACGGCAAGCCTTGGTTCGACCGAAAATGCAAAGAAGCTGTTGCTTCTAAACATATTGCCTACCGACAATGGCGTGAAAATCCTAACACCTTAAATCGAAACATCTTTGTTCATGCCCGGAACAGATGCAAGGGAATTATCGACGAAACCAAGGAGGCACACAATCAACGAATTAGAAACAAACTTCTCGCTTGTCCCAACAATTCCAGGTCCTTTTGGGCAGTCGCTAAGGCAGTTAGTCAAAATTTTACCAAATCCACCATACCACCACTCACACGGCCAGATAATTCCATTGCAACCACACCTGTTGAGAGAGCGAACTTGTTGGCTGAACTCTTTGCTTCACATTCTACTGTCGATTTCCAAGGAAAAACACCACCTACTATTCCTATATTGCAGTCAAGGATGCCCGATGTTGTCTTCATACATCGCATCATAAAGCGTATTTTAATGAAGCTAGACACCAAGAAGGCTTCTGGCGCTGACGGAATACCTGCCATAGTTCTCAAAAACTGTGCAAGGGAACTAACACCAGTTTTCTATAGACTTTTTAACCTATCCTACAAAAAGGGAATATTTCCGTCCTGCTGGAAATGTGCGGCTGAACCGATACCTAAAAAAGGTAAGAAGACCTTGCCAAATAACTACCGACCAGTTGCACTGCTTTCAATAATATCGAAAGTCATGGAAAAGGTTATCAATGAGCATCTTCTAAAATATCTTGAACGATTCAATATTATTAGCGATCACCAATATGGTTTTCGTAAACATAGATCAACAGGAGATCTTCTGACTTATGTAACACATGTTTGGAACAACGCAATTGAACACTTTGGAGAATCTCGAGCGGTTGCTCTTGACATATCCAAGGCATTCGACCGTGTTTGGCACGATGCACTGTTGGCTAAGTTGCGCTCTTATGGTATGTCTGAAAGGTTCTGTTTGTGGCTCTCATGTTTCCTCAGAGAGCGTTCTTTACGAGTGGCAGTCGACGGATTTCTTTCTAACACCCTCACTATCAACGCCGGTGTGCCCCAGGGCTCCATACTGTCTCCTACTCTCTTTCTCATTTACATTAACGATCTGCTGGAAAAGACCGGGAATCCAATCTATAGCTTTGCAGATGACAGTACGCTTGTCTCTTCATTCACCTTGAACGCTCGGACGTCGGCTGCTCAGGCGAATATCCGCAGACAGCAGGAGGTCGTTCAACTTAACAAAGACGTGGAAGAAATTCTATCTTGGGTGACAGTAACCAAGTGGAATTTAACGCTACAAAAACCCAAGCGGCAGTTTTTTCTAAAAAAGTTAACGTTGCTGAACCCGACATAGTTATGTCGGGGCACTCCATTCCCCTAGCATCGTCGCTCAAGTTGTTGGGCGTTGGTTTGGGAGCAAATATGTCTTGGCATGAACATGTTGCAGGCATAGCAAGGAGAGCTTCTCAAAAGTTGGGAATATTATTTAGAACCAGAAAGCTTTACACCCCACACACACTATTTAACCAGGATTACTAACAAATATTTTTCTCTTCCTTATTTACTTCTGAAGAAGCCACTGTATGGTGAAACAATTGTCAAGTGACTTTAAATATATTGGAAATTAAAACATAGTGTTGTTTTTATATAATTTTAAAAAATCGGTAGACGGAACCTTTGTCTACGACGCATTTTAGTAAAAGTATCAGTTGATACCGAAATTTCGTCGAAATCACGTAAAATCCAATCCATTTGCGCGTCGGTTCGAGGCAGTCTTTCTTTGTTTCCATCCAAAGGGGTCTAAAATGACACATTCCGCGGCCGCTAAATTTATTAAAAAGTCGGTATCGTTTGTGAAGAAGTGGGTAAATTGTTTTAACGAGACGAACAATGCTTGAGACCGGCAGTGGCGGCCGCTGGGCTACACAATCCATCCAACGCCTTCCCCAGAAAACTATCGAGGAATAACGCTTCTAAATAGTCCCGTACAAGCATTCACAAAAATCATGCTACAACCCACAGAGATGAAAGTAATCAGAGACAAACACAGAAAAATGTTATACGATAGAGTCATAGGCGAAGAACTGCAAAATTGAGTAATGTTCCAGATGTATCCAAGTGGGCAAGAGACAAAAGGAAACAGTGGGATAAACACGTAAATAGAATGGATGACAACATCCTAGTGAAGAAAGCAAAACTTAAAAAAACCCGTCGGTAGAAGAGCTCAAGGCAGACCCCCGAAACGGTGAAAAGAGTGCTGAACATCCACCTCGGAGGAGACATAAAAGGCAACAACAGGGATGAGTCTACTTGTGGACTCCCGCATAAGAAAGAAGAAGAATCTCAACTGAAAAAACCAAGACAACAGCAATAGCAAAAGAGCCGATCAAGTGCAAGCTGGTGGTGGAAGATAAATCGATAGAACAGGTGATGGAGATCGATTACCTATCTTTCTATATCTAGTATCGGAAAACATCGAGTCAACAAGAATATACAAGAGCGTAATACGACCAGTAATGACTCACACATCTGAAACAAGACCCGACGCAAGTATAACACAGAGGATGTTGGAATCAACTGACATGAGAATACTTAGGAAATGTACAAATAAGACACTGACGGAGAGAGAGACAAGAGTGAAGACATAAGATGCACATACTCGTATAATATAGAAAATATCAACTAGTGGATAAGAGGAAGAAAAATAGAATGGGATCAACATATAGGAAGAATGGCAAACAACAGGATAATACGGATAGTAACAGATAAGTCACCGAATGGAAAAGATCAATGGGACGTCCAAGATAGAGCGGGGAACAAAGAAAACACGCAATAGCGCCTAGCTATAAGGCGGAAGGAGAAAACATTCATACTTGAAAGACTGTATAATATTTGAGACAGGAATGGAAATAGTTTTTGAGTGATCCAGAATTTAGATGCCAATGTAATTAACCTGCTCGGTATATTCTGTACGCTATTAAGTTTTAAAGCTAATATATTCCGATAAAAATCAAATTCAATCAAATTTTTTATCTGCAATTTTAATGGTATTTCCAAGTTTTACACTGATACGATAAAAATCTCGTCCTGCTTATAACATGAGCTGTGTGAAAAACGAATTTATGAATTCTATTTTAAAAAGACCCATCAATCATTCCGGAGTAAACAACTGTACATATAAGAATGAAATACAAATGGGTTTCATTTTATTCCTATCATGGTTTCGTTTTATTCCCGGTGTAGTAGAAATTTTCTATGGAGCGCGTTATACCTTTTATAATACCGAGGTTAAATAACTATTAAATATATCTCATATCAGGAGTTGCATGGTACTTATTTAGCACGATAAAAGAATAATGCGGTGTATGATGCACAGGGAAATACTGCATTACGACCTTCGTAATTTGAATTCTAGGGAAGATTTTGTGAGATGACATCCATAAAAATATATTAGTCATTTTATCATGGTCATCATTATCATTAATATACAGCCTTAACCACAAGTTCTTCTTCCTTTCCTTAGTTCAGCCGCTCTCTACCCACTGTCGGGTATAGGCCTCTCTCAAATATTTCCATTTTTCTCTATGTTGTGTTTGTTGATACCAGTTGAGCCCTCCGACACTGTTGGGGCCTTCCTATGCTTCGCTTTTCACCTCTGGTCTCCACCTAGTGATCTTGCCACTCCACTTATACGTCGCTCTCGCTACATGGCCGGGCCAGCTTCATTTCAGAGATTTTATCCGTTTGGTGATATCATCCACCTTTGTTTGTTGTCTAATCCATTTATTAGTTTTCTTGTCCTTCAAAGTAACACTCGACATCTTCCTTTCCATTGCTCGTTGATGAACTTGTAGTTTTTCTATTGTTCTTTTAGTTAAAACCCATGTCACGGCTCCATACGTTGTAGCTGGTAAGATACATTGATTACACTGGTCAACAAAAAAAAGAAAATTGCTTGTTTCCTGTGATTTTTTTTTTTTTTTCGTTTCTATCTCAAATTGACGAGTATTTTTTTAATATAGCAACAATTTTTCTCTAACAGCTTTTGTTTTTGAGTTATAGCTAACTACCCTCATTTACTATTTTTACTTAGATTTTCGTTTTTTATTGGACACTAAAATATATTTTGTTGTTGTTTTAGATATGGCTTCGTCAAGAAGATGTTGTGTGCTTAATCCCGATTGTTTTTGCTATATTTGTGGTGAATATATATTTGCAAAATATTGAAAACCTATATCGGACTTTGTGAAAACTACGTATCATCAATACTTTAAAATAAAATATATTAATTTTTACTAGAAATACACAATGTTTATGGGGTGCATCTTTTTTATTGGAGGTAACCGACGTAAGATTTATGGTGATTCGTAGAGGGGACATTTTTTTTTTAATCATTACCGGAGTTTTTTCCAATATATTGTAGTATAAACTAAAATACACCACTGCGCCAAATATCTCAATTTTTTCAAGACCTAGAATATTTTAATGAAATTTCATGTAAAAAGCCCTGCATATAGTGAATCTGTAAAATAGTAGCACTCTATATTATAAAATTTTTACCGGAATTTTATGTATAAATTTTTATGCATTTATTGAGATCTTGGCCATTTCGGGTTTCCCATTTTTATCTAACATTAGCACGAATTCCATTTTTATGACGCATTCTTTTGAAAAGATTCTTAACGCGTTTATAACGCCTAACGGTTGGCAATAAATCAGGTAGATTTCTGTGAGAAACCCGAGGAATAACCCATTTTATAGAAACCCGGGGAAAAACCCATTTTATAGTCGAGGCCTAGTAATTCGCAAATTCAGGTTCAGTTTCTTTTTGTTTAAGAATCAAGTAAGATGTCCAAGCGAGTGTGTTTAAGTTTAGCTGAGAAAATTAAAGTTTTGGAGGAAGTTGATAAAGGCTGCAAAAAAAATTGATGTTGCTGCAAAATTTGGTGTTTCTCCAAGTTGCGTCTCTCTGATAATAAAAAGTCGCGACAGTATCATCAAGAAACCTAGTGATCCAAGCAGTCGAAAACGAGTACGGGTGAGTACTTACAAGGATATAAATGAAGCAGGTTTACGATGGTTTCAAGTGGCCCGTACGCATCAAAACGTACCAATATCAGGAAATTTAATAAAGCAAAAGGCTCTACAATTTGCTAAAGAATTTAACTGCGTTAATTTTCAAGCTAGTGAAGGGTGGTTGAGTGCCTGGAAGACTCGCAATTCAATTGTTTTCAAGACGGTGTCTGGCGAGAGTGTAAGCGTTAGTCAGGAGGACTGTGACATTTGGACTGAAACTGTTTTAAAAAGTGCATTGAAAAAGTACGAGCCAAAAAACGTTTTCAATTGTGATGAAACCGGTTTGTTTTTTAAATATTTGCCAAATAAAACTTTTGCTTTTAAAAGTGATAAATGTTTTCGTGTTAAAACAAGTAAAGAAAGGGTGGCATAGGTAAAAGCAAAAATCCCCGTTGTTTAAAAGGAGTTAAATCTCTGGAGTTAGATTCCAATAATAAGAAGGCATGGATGACTTCTGAGATTTTCGAAAGATGGATCAAAGAACTGGACACGAAAATGAAAAGCCAAAAGCGAAAGATTGTGATGTTTATAGACAATTGTCCTGCACATCCAGTTACTGTAAGTAAAAAATTACGGAATATTGAATTGATCTTTTTTCCACCAAACATGACCTCCAAATTGCAACCTATGGACCAGGGTATTATAAAAAACATAAAACATCATTACCGAAACAGAATTGTTCACAAAATTGTTAATGCGATTGAGAACAACCTTCCAGTCCAAAAATTGATTACCCTTAAAGAGTGTATAACCGAAGTCGCTAAAGTATGGAGTGAAAATGTTTCTCAGAAAACTATCAAAAACTACTTTTCTGAAGCAGGTTTTACTGAAAAAATTGACGAATGGGAAGAAGACGAAATGGATCTCGCTACCTTAAAAAGGCAATGGGGTATTCTACAAAAAACTGCTACCGTCGACGCAGATTTTTTACTTGAAGATTTCTTAGAAATCGACAATGATGTTGGCACGACAGATCTCCCAACTGACCAAGACATAATTGACGATATAAAAAGTATAGAAGATCATGAAGAAGAAAGTGAAACCGGGGAATGTCCTGCTAAATTTAGTGAAAATGAAATAAGAAATGCATTTGACATTGTGCGAACTACTCTCAGGGGCTAGGAAAGTGTACCTGATCAAATCTTTATGCATTTGAATAAATGCGAGAATTTTGTTGAGCAACAATTATTTTTCAAAAGTAATCTTCAAAAGAAAATAACTGATTATTTTTCCTAGTACGTATGTACGTAGTATGTACATATGTATTAACAGATTTTGTATTATTACTTTTTATTTCGTATGTAGTACATACATACATAAAGTCCGTACGTTATATCTTTACACGTGCGTCATAGTTTTCAGGCAATATCCCAGACGACTATTATATTTTTTGTCTCTTTTTACCAATACCCACGATTTATTGGTGAAAAGAGACAAATAATATAATAGTCGTCTGTTATATGGCCTGAAAACTATGACGCACGGGCAAAGATATAACGTACGGACTTTATGTATGTATTTAGCCCTGTACATGCTATGTACTATTTAAACTTCCAAATGGTTAATAAAATCTTTTCTAATAATTCAATTTTGCAATTTTTTTTTGTTGCTTGTACCTAATAAAATACAAGTAAATGATTACCAATATAAAATACATACATAGCAATATATACGGATTTTTTCTTTATATAGTGAAAAAACTTTCTATAGTGAAATTTCGGTCAACATTTTGGTCTTTCACTATATAGAGTGTCGACTGTATATATATATATATATATATATATATATATATATATATATATATATATATATATATATATATATATATATATATGTATATGTAACTAGTAAAAATTTCAGTTATTGGCTGTTTTTCTGGGACGGATAAACAACTAGCTATCTTTCTTAATTTCTTAAATAGTTTACATCCCAATATTAAATTTACGTTAGAACTGAAAACCAATCATTCGATCAATTTCTTAGATCTGTCTATATCAAAAATAAATAATATACATGATTTTTCTATTTTTCATAAGTCGTCACATAAGGACACAGTTATTCACAACACTTCTTCACTCCCTTACACTCACAAAATGGCAGCATTCAATTCCCTTATCCATAGATTATTACACATTCGCATGTCAAAAATTAATTTCAACTAAGAACTAAACATCACTAAACAAATAGCTGTCAATAACGGATACTTTCTACATAAAAAAATCGTTTAAACAAGCAGCCTCACTTATATATCCTACGATAATTGATAAAAAAGTAAAGCATAATACACTTACTTACACAGAAAATATCGCTAGAAAAATCTCCAAACAATTAACACAAAATAACAAAAAAATAGCAGTTAAAACTAATAACACTCTAAGGAATATAATTCTGAATAACAAATCTAAATCTAATAAAATTAAAAAATCAAGCGTCTATTTATTGAATGGTGGATCTTGTACCAAAAACTATGTTGGACAAACTGGTAGACCATTTGAAACCCGTATTTAAGAACACAAATATACGAGGCTGGTTTGAAAAGTCCGTGCAAAAATAAAAGCTACTTATGTGTTTGGGGTAAACCTTTTTTATTTTTCGACATAGTCTCCTTTTAGGCTTATACACTTCGTCCAACGATGTTCTAGTTTGTTGATCCCTTCCGAATAATAGGATTTGTCCAAGTCTGCAAAATATCCATTAGTGCTGCAATCACCTCCTCGTTTGAATAAAATCTTTGTCTCGCCAGCCATTTCTTCAAATTGGGGAACAAATAGTAGTCTGAGGGAGCCAAGTCTGGAGAATAGGGGAGATGTGAAACGAGTTGGAATCCTATTTCCATTAATTTTTCGACCAGAACTGCTGAGGTGTGTGCTGGTGCGTTGTCGTGATGGAAAAGGACTTTCTTGTGGGCCAATCGCGGGCGTTTTTCTTGCAGCTCGGTTTTCAAACGGTCCAATAACGATGAATAATATTCACCTGTAATAGTTTTACCTTTTTCCAGATAGTCGATGAGGATTATCCCTTGCGAATCCCAAAAGACAGTCGCCATAACCTTTCCGGCCGAAGGAACGTTTTCGCCTTTTTTGGTGCAGATTCCCCCTTGGTAACCCATTGTTTAGATTGTTGTTTGGTCTCAGAAGTATAGTAATGTATACATGTTTCATCCACAGTGACGAAACGACGCTTAAAGTCCTCCGGATTCTTCTGGAACAGCTGCAAACCATTCTTGCAACACTTCACACGATTCCGTTTTTGGTCAAGCGTGAGCAATCGCGTCCATCATCATCATGTCCAAATGTTTATGCAAAATATTATGTACCCGTTCAGTCGAGATGCCCACAGCACTAGCAATCTCACGCACCTTAACTCTTCTGTCATCCATCACCATATGATGGATTTGATCAATGATTTCTGGAGTCGTAACCTCCACAGGCCGTTCACAACGTTCAGCGTCACTTGTGCCCATATGGCCAGTCCGAAAATTTTGAAACCACTTATAAACTGTTCTAATCGAAGGTGCAGAGTCACCATAATGTTTATCAAGCTTCTCTTTAGTCTCCTGAGGCGTTTTGCATTTCATAAAGTAATGTTTAATCACCACACGAAATTCTTTTTCGTCCATTTCTTGAAAATCACTCGACTTCCTTGATTCACACGAATACCAAACACAAAGAAATAGACCAATATGGCTGAAACTTGGTGTGCGTTCATTCAAGAGATGCTACTAACTAAACATGACCTCGATACGCGCCGGTGGTGCCATCTCTCGGACTTTGCACGGACTTTTCAAACCAGCCTCGTAGTTATTTAAAAAACAATAGCAACTCACATTATACAACCCATGTAATTAATGAATCACATAATTTCAATGATGGATTAAAAATTCTACATATTTAAAATAATTCTAAAAAATTAAATCTCTTAAAAAGTCTCGAAATTAATAAACATAAAAATTCCAACCAACAATTAAACGAACAAGTAGATTTAAATCATTCTCCCTTAATGAATTTATATAGACAAGGCGAAATCGGCGCCATCGTTGGAAAAAATTTTCTAATTGAATTTTTTTTCATAACCTTCTCCAGGAGATGCCCCTGAAAGAGGATCAACATGTTGCCGGGCGGTAACCTGGTCCGAATTTGTTTAAACAAATTTTTTTTAAACAAAGTCCAAAAACTGAAATTTTCGCCCCGGAACAAGTTTTTTTAGATAAATTTTGAACAAAAAATGTCTCTTGTGAATTTTCTCTAAAATGCGCCGTTTTCGAGATATCGGCGATTTTAGGTGCGAGAAAACGCGAAAATGGCCACTTTCACCTCCCAATATCGGGGTCAAAAATTAAAATTTTCAATGTTGCCAAGTGTCCAAATTAAAGTTTGAGATCTCCTCTACAAATTACCGTAGGAAATATTGCAATATCTTCATTTTTAAATATTGTTTTTTAACAGTTAACAAATTGCGTTCGAGCGCCCGCGGCTGCATCGAAACTGTATACATAGATATATACGCAACGCCCGTACGTAGGCGCACGGAACTGTATACGCACTGCGATGCTCTATAAAGCTTTGTTTCTTGATTTCTTATTAAAATTAATATATTTGAAAAGTATGTAAAAAATATTTATTTATTAAAGAGTAATTGTTATATCAAATTTAATTATTATAACAAATGAATATAAATAAAAATTCAATATTCGATTAGGATGGTAGAAGAATTAAAACAATTTTATGAAATATAACTTATATATATTTAATAGAATTTTCGCAAATATTTAAATTACACCCACACATGAGTATACAACTTACGTTGTTGCTTTTGCAATTACATGCATTAGTTTTACAATTTTTGAACTAGTAATGACGTAGTTGAACTATATATGCAAATTTTCGTATAGACTTTGTCCATTTTAAGACGAGCTGTTGCCATTAGCTTTTCCGCTGCATTATAATCAGAAAGTGTATAAGTTGTACTGTCTTTATTTTTATAAATTTTTTCACAGATCATGCACTCTGCTTTTGACACACTTTTTGATCGCAATGTTGGTTTTTCTTTCTCTTCGGGTTCAATTGATAATAACTGTTTTTCATTATTAACAGCTTCATTATTTTCTGCTTCCAGTTTTTTGAGAGCATTTTCCCGACGTACAATTTTTTCTTTACTTACATAGGAAGCATAACACTTTCTGTGCCAAGAAAAAGTTTGTTCACTGCTACTTGGATTATATAAATCGTTAAATTTTGTACTTATGTCATCTTTCCGACGATTAGCTGCTTGTTGAATTTTTTGAAATGATTCAAAATTTGGTTGTTGTACAACATCATCACACTTACCACAGAAAATGCACTTATGATCACATTTAATTCGTTTAATAGAAAAAGACATAATTACACATGTACATACTTGTAAGGGCGGAAAAGAAATGAATAAACTATTAAAGTGTCCGACTCTTATTTAAGCAATAGCATGTTTGAACTTTTGCATGATACTTCACGTTACAGCGAGTTGCAGCGCGTATACAGTTCCGCGCGCCTACGTACGGGCGTTGCGTATATATCTATGTATACAGTTTCGATGCGGCCGCGGGCGCTCGAACGCAATTTGTTAACTGTTAAAAAACAATGTTTAAAAATAAAGATATTGCAATATTTCCTACGGTAATTTGTAGAAGAGATCTCAAACTTTAATTTGGACACTTGGCAACATTGAAAATTTTAATTTTTGACCCCAATATTGGGAGGTGAAAGTGGCCATTTTCGCGTTTTCTCGCACCTAAAATCGCCGATATCTCGAAAACGGCGGATTTTCGAGAAAATTCACAAGAGACATTTTTTGTTCAAAATGGTCCAATTTACCTAAAAAAAACTTGTTTCGGGGCGAAAATTTCAATTTTTTGGACTTTGTTTAAAAAAAATTTGTTTAAACAAATTCGGACCAGGTTACCGCCCGGCAACATGTTGATCCTCTTTCAGGGGCATCTCCTGGAGAAGGTTATGAAAAAAAATTCAATTAGAAAATTTTTTCCAACGATGGCGCCGATTTCGCCTTGTCTATTATAGTAGGTGTTTATTTCTGAGTTTACTTTATCCCTATTCGTTATTACTTGTCCTTCACTATTTTGCAATTTAATAATCTCTTTTCTTCCGTTATTCGGTTTTTTGCTTATTACTTTTGGGCCTTTATTTCCTATAACGGTTTCCAAAATCACTTTATGCGTGTGCGTTCTTATATCTTTTCTGATCCCTTTTCTGATTAACTTGTTAAGCTCCCTCCACTCTATTTTTCATCAAATATACCAGGGTTAATTTAATGCACGTCTTTCATTTTGTTCTATTCCAACTGAGTTTTAGGATCTCGAAGTTTCTTTTAGGTGGCAACTACTTTTGGCCAAAGCTGTATTTTTTTATCGATGATTTCCCCTTGTTAACATTTTCATTTTAATGCATAGAAAAACATGAAGTCCACTTAAACAATAAAAATATGTTTACAATCTATCAGTTGTAGAGAAATAAGGTCCCTTTCGTCCTAAACAAATAAAAACTCAGAAAAATGTGGTTAATTTTGGCTGACAAGCAATCTTTTTACCGATTTCGTATCCTTGTCCCTTGTTACTATAGCTGACAGGATGACATCAGTTAGCTGCCTAGAGGAGGCAAGTCTTAAATACGATGAGGAGTTACAATTTCCAATAATACGTGTAGAATTGAGGGTTGTATTATTCAAACATCTGTTTTAATGTCAGATTTCAATTTGCTTCCGTAAAGTTTAAGTTTGGCCTGACTATAGAGATGACGTGAGTAAATGATAAGTAAAATAATTAGTCCGGAATATCTCGGACTGCGATTTTTTAGTAAATACAATACTGTCTTCAGCGAGAGAAGTAAGTGTATATTGAAAGTTAGTTACTCTTATAGCCAGTCCCAAAATATAAGATTCTGATTTTTACCGTTTTAAGTGGGCAATATAAAAATTCTGACCTATTGTTTATGATAGGTTGCAGAGATGGACTTAAGATTTTTATTCATTAATGCACATAAATAAAATTATAAGTGTTTTTGGAGATGTTTATTTATAGATGCATGTAAACACAAAAGGATAAAAAGTACAAATATACAGTTTGAATGAATGGAGTTTACGAAAGGGGACATATTGTATAAATAAAAATATATTTTAACTTAAGCCTAATTCGGTTTCACTATCACTGTCATCAGCTGAGGTAATTATCAGTGGTTTTATATTATTTGCATAAACATATGAATCTTTAACTTTAACAACGTGCTGAATGGAATTCTTCCAGCTTTCACAAGGTATATCATTTATAACTTTTTTTACTAATTCAACCACTCACACGCTTAAAGTAGGAGAAACATTTTGTGCCCTTATTTTTGATTTAACTTGATGCCAAATATGTTTAATTGGATTAAACACACAATAATAGGAAGCCGCAAAACAGTGTGTCCCATTTTCTCAGCCATACTATCACAAACATATTTCTTTTTCAATTTTTAGGCTTTCAAAACTTCCAAAAGATCACTTTTTTTATAACTATAGTCAAAATAATTGTCATTTTCTAACATATATCCCTGCATTTCCGATTCGGTGTTGGCTGCATTAGGAACCTTATTTAGTAGGCGACTAGGGTAACTTGCATTGTCCATAACTATAACACTCTCTTCGGGAACATTTGGCAAATGGGAATTTTGAAACCAATTTTCAAAAAGTTCTGCGGTCGTGTCTTCGTGATAGTCCAAACTAGAATCTTTTATGTTTTTGACAGATAATAGTAAACAATTTGAAACACAGCCCTTTTCAGATCCCGCATGCAAAATGGTTATTCGTTTACCTTTATTTGAAGGTGCGTTGGTCTGACATTTTGTACTGCTGTCAACCCACCCTTTTTGCTCAGTGTCATGGGTATCGAACCATGTTTCGTCAAGGTAAATTATTGACCAATTCTCTGATCGATACTTTTTAATTTCTTGTAAATAAGTATGTCGCAAGATTCGTAATCTTTGTGACTCCCTCACTACTTGCCTTTTGTTGATTTTTCCGAACGTGAATCCCATTTTTAAGGGAATTCTGTGAAGGGTTGATCCGCGACAATGTATATTGGTCTCGTCCTACACCAGTCTTAATTTTATTTTGTCTTGAAGAATAAAAACCTCTGAAAAATGTTATAAGCAATTTAGAGTTCACTATCTCTAAAGAAGACAAAGGAATCAGAACTGACGAAGAATATCTGAACCGGATAACATTGGATTGATATCAAGTGACTTGAACGAATTAGAATCAATGCTTCAAAAACTGAGTTATGAGTCGAAACAGATTCTCCTCGAAATTAATTATTCGAAAACAAAAATAATGAGCCTATAAGACCTACATATATCGATTGAGAACCAGGACATAGAGACCACCACCAACTGCTCTTCATACATAGAATATATTTTTCTCCTGATGACGTCTTTTTCACAAACGTCTACATGATGCACTTGAAAATCTTTCCGTTTTTCCTGTTCCTGAGTGATGGTTTTCCTACAATACCCTTAATCTTAGAAATTGGGGTTTTTGTTAGTTCATTGGTTTCTTTTTACCAAACTGTCGTAAACATTTTTCACTGTTTGTTTAGCGTCAAGTGATAAATGTTTTCTCTTGCGATAGCCACTATTGCAATTTTCCCACGGACGCCACATAATTAAAACAGACCCGTTACATTGTAAGTTGTAAGTAAAACTAAAAATAAAAATAATAAAAAGTATCTTTCGAATCTTAATGGGGACCTGTGGTCATTAGGCCTATATTATCAAATACTTAAAGGGCTCCAAACCGGGTTGCCAGGTAGTAAATATATAGATCAAAATAGATCCAATATGATTGCAGGTGCAAGTGAGGGCGGTATACAAAATACGTTTATCGTTTATCGTAATAGCTGGCAACTATGCACAAAACTTTAATAGAGTCCTTTATTGCCCCACTGAAAAAGCAAAAAGTCAGGGTCTTATATCTTGGGATTTACTTTACCTATCCTGTTTCACCCGTTATACGGTTATGTTAAGAATAATGCTTAAGAATGACTTAAATTTTCAAGTCACGAGAGTTTTTTTTAAGTTGTCTACCTAACTATGAAGGAAAATTCGCAGAGCTTAAGAAAAAATATTTTTCGACGTATTTGCCATTCACATTACTACACTTAGTTTAGCATTTCTCGAGTTGTTCCATTCCGTCTAAAAAGAAAATCGTTTGTTTACGTTCCAAGAAATGACGCTACAGCGGCTTTCAGCTCATCATCTGAGAAAAATCTGAGGATCTTGAGGGATTTTTCTCGATGTTTGAACAGAAAACAGTTACAAGGTTAGGTACCTACCTGAAGTCTCTCAGACTCTGGCGGAATTTATTTTGGTTATAACTAGTTGCATGTGCATCTTTACTGGTCACGTGTCCCTGTACCTTCCGCTTTCTACCCACAGTATCACGTCTGTGCTCGTCGATGATACAGGTGATCCCACTCGCTCTTGAACGGCTATAAAAGTGGAATGTGTGGAATCTGCCACGAAAAATTGTCAGGTCTGAGGCTTACAATTTTATAGAAATTTGGCCATTTCGGCTATAATTTTTATAAAAACTTCTTAGTTGTTTCCTAAATTTTTATAAATGAATGCAAAAAAGTTCTTAATTTACGTATTTGCTCTTTATTCTTGGTTTCATTGGAGTAACTCGTTAATTTATCATTTTTCTAAGCTGTAGAACAGTTTTAAGTTTATTTAGTATATACCGTTAATTTTTTTTTCTTTCATAATTATTTTTTTTTAAATAAAAAGCTTTAAAAAATACATTTTTTATTTTCATTCATCTTCTTATTTTATAGTTTATATTTTATATAGTTGAGAATAGGGGAGTCTGAGAGACTCCAGGTAGGTAGTTACGTGACTGGTTTCAGGGGTAGGTACCTAAGGGTTAAATAGGAACTACAGAGTAGATTTTATTGATGTAATTGTGATATTCTTTTAGGGACCTAAGATGGAAGGAAATATAAATTTGAAAGAGTGGATAGATTTATATATTTGGGGGTACTGCTGGAAGAAAACGGGCATGAGAGGAGCGAATTGAAGGCGCGAATAGCAGAGGGTAACCGAAAATGTGGGAGCCTGAATGCTTTAATGAAATCAAAATACAGTCGACACTGTTTATAGTGAAACTCTATATAGTGAAAAACTCTTTATAGTGCAATTTTTTCAAGACCTAGAATATTTTAATGAAATTTCATGTAAAAAGCCCTGCATATAGTGAATCTGTAAAATAGTAACACTTTATATAATAAAATTTTTACCGGAATTTTATGTATAAATTTTTATGCATTTATTGAGATCTTGGCCATTTCGGGTTTCCCATTTTTATCTAACATTAGCACGAATTCCATTTTTATGACGCATTCTTTTGAAAAGGTTCTTAACGCGTTTATAACGCCTAATGGTTGGCAATAAATCAGGTAGATTTTTGTGAGAAACCCGGGGAATAACCCATTTTATAGAAACCCGGGGAAAAATCCATTTTATAGTCGAGGCCTAGAAATTCGCAAAATCAGGTTCAGTTTCTTTTTGTTTAAGAATCAAGTAAGATGTCCAAGCGAGTGTGTTTAAGTTTAGCTGAGAAAATTAAAGTTTTGGAGGAAGTTGATAAAGGCTGCAAAATAATTGATGTTGCTGCAAAATTTGGTATTTCTCCAAGTTGCGTCTCTCTGATAATAAAAAGTCGCGACAGTATCATCAAGAAACCTAGTGTTCCAAGCAGTCGAAAACGAGTACGGGTGAGTACTTACGAGGATGTAAATGAAGCAGTTTTACGATGGTTTCAAGTGGCCCGTACGCATCAAAACGTACCAATATCGGGGAATTTAATAAAGCAAAGGCTCTACAATTTGCTAAAGAATTTAGCTGCGTTAATTTTCAAGCTAGTGAAGGGTGGTTGAGTGCCTGGAAGACTCGCAATTCAATTGTTTTCAAGACGATGTCTGGCGAGAGTGCAAGCGTTAGTCAGGAGGACTGTGACATTTGGACTGAAACTGTTTTAAAAAGTGCATTGAAAAAGTACGAGCCAAAAAAACGTTTTCAATTGTGATGAAACCGGTTTGTTTTTTAAATGTTTGCCAAATAAAACTTTTGCTTTTAAAAGTGATAAATGTCTTGGTGTTAAAACAAGTAACGAAAGGGTGACACTTATGGTTGAAGTAAACATGGATGGCTCAGAAAAACTGAAATTACTGCTCATAGGTAAAAGCAAAAATCCCCGTTGTTTAAAAGGAGTTAAATCTCTGGAGTTAGATTACGCCAATAATAAAAAGGCATGGATGACTTCTGAGACTTTCGAAAGATGGATCAAAGAACTGGACACGAAAATGAAAAAGCCAAAAGCGAAAGATTGTGATGTTTATAGACCATTGTCCTGCACATCCAGTTACTGTAAGTAAAAAATTAAGGAATATTGAATTGATCTTTTTTCCACCAAATATGACCTCCAAATTGCAACCTATGGACCAGGGTATTATAAAAAACATAAAAAAAAAATTGTTAATGCGATTGATAACAACCTTCCAGTCCAAAAATTGATTACCCTTAAAGAGTGTTTAACCGAAGTCGCTAAAGTATGGAGTGAAAATGTTTCTCAGAAAACTATCAAAAACTGCTTTTCTAAAGCAGGTTTTACTGAAAAAATTGGAATTGGATCTCGCTACCTTAAAAAAGGCAATGGGGTATTCTACAAAAAACTGCTACCGTCGACGCAGATTTTTTACTTGAAGATTTCTTAGAAATCGACAATGATGTTGGCACGACAGATCTCCCAACTGACCAAGACATAATTGACGATATAAAAAGTATAGAAGATCATGAAGAAGAAACTGAAACCGGGGAATGTCCTGCTAAATTTAGTGAAAATGAAATAAGAAATGCATTTGACATTGTGCGAACTACTCTCAGGGGCCAGGAAAGTGTACCTGATCAAATCTTTATGCATTTGAATAAATGCGAGAATTTTGCTGAGCAACAATTATTTTTCAAAAGTAATGTTCAAAAGAAAATAACTGATTATTTTTCCTAGTACATAATATGTATGTTATTTAGCAATTTCTCAAGACTACACAAATTTTAATTGTAGTATGTACATATGTATTAACAGATTTTGTATTATTCTTTTTATTTCGTATGTAGTACATACATACATAAAGCCTGTACGTTATATCTTTACACGTGCGTCATAGTTTTCAGGCAATATTCCAGACGACTATTATATTTTTTGTCTCTTTTTACCAGTACCTACGATTTATTGGTGAAAAGAGACAAATAATATAATAGTCGTCTGTTATATGGCCTGAAAACTATGACGCACGGGTAAAGATATAACGTACGGACTTTATGTGTGTATTTAGTTCTGTACATGCCATGTACTATTTAAACTTTCAAATGTTTAATAAAATCTTTTTTAATAATTCAATTTTCCAATTTTTTTTGTTGCTTGTAGCTTATAAAATACAAGTAAATGATTACCAATATAAAATACATACATAGCAATATATACGGATTTTTTCTTTATATGGTGAAAAACTTTCTATAGTGAAATTTCGGTCAACATTTTGGTCGTTCACTATATAGAGTGTCGACTGTACGTCTCTAGAAAGACAAAACTGGGGATTTATACATCGGTCATAAGACCTACTGTCCCCTATGGATGTGAAACATGGGTAATTAATAAATTGGAAGAAGAGACGCTAGAGAGTGATCTACGGAGGAAGAAATACACCGGAAGGGTGGACTAGACGAACAAATCAGGAACTGGAAGACTTATATGACGAACCTAGAATCACATCTTTTATAAGAGCGCAAAGAATGAGATAGTTAGGACACGTACAACGTTTGACAAGAGAGAAACTGCCGAAAATGGTGCTGGCGATGAAGCCTGTGAGTGCGAGAAGGAGGGGAAGGCCGAGGAGGAGATGGTTGCAACAAGTTGAGGAGGATTTAAGAGCCATAGGGGTCAGAGACTGGAGGACGAAGGCACATAACAGAATAGAGTGGAGACATACGATTCAACAATACTTGGACGCCGGATGATGAAAGAGAGAAGAGGGAAAAGGACACAAGTTTTACCAAGCCCTAGGCCTTCATGGCCTGTAGCGCATTTTATATATATATATATATATATATATATATATATATATATATATATATAATTGTGATGTGTCGATTGGAAAAGTGACGGTGATGACTTTTCCAATTCACTGTTAGTTTTACTTGCTAAAGGATAGTATTATATTAGTGAAAAACTACCCTACGCAATTTTCTTTTTGTTTATGTTTTTCCATTTTAATCGGTGTGTCTATCTACCCGTGAAACCTATAGCTTTTAACCGACATCGTTTTATGGGACGTTGGTGAGTGTCAATATATTGTATGGTTTTACCTGAAATAGAAATTTACTTTCCCTTTATTTGAGAAAGATAAATTCGCTTCTTATTTTAGAATTGCACGTCTGCAAGGAAAGTACTGAAGTAAAGCACTTCAATGATTTTTAGTGTTCCGTATGGAACACTTATAAGATCACTTCGGTGTCTGTTTGTCTGTCCGTTTCTCACACCCGATTTTCTCCGAAACTATTTGACGTAGAAAGTTGAAATTTGCTACTAATATAGAAATTGGTGGCCTTATCAGAGCCGTGTAGTTTTGAAAGTTAAATTCTGATTTGAAGGGTTAGTTTTGAGGGGTGAAATCGGAAGTGAAAAAAAAAATTTTTTACTAGGTCATCGAGTGGGGTGTCAAATCAAAGCCTGTAAAGCTTTGTGACATGATCCAAATAGCATCTTGTCGTCTGTAACAATATGCGAGAAATAAGTCTCATTGTTCTTGAAAATGACAAAAAGTTCATTAGAAATTTTCCTTTCCTTTTTCTCTGTAACTCATTTACCTGCTTCTCGGTTTATTAGTACATATTTGTCAACATAAAATTTCAAATGTATAGAGAAACCCAACTTTCTTTAGTCAGAGGACTGGTTGACATGTTAACAATCTAACCAATTCGGAAAATATTTGCGAAACGTATATCAAAGATCTGTGCTATCCACCGTATTACACAAGGTCACTAGCAAAGCTAACAGAATTATTTAGAGAATGTTGTTTGTTCCCTTTTTGGGTATTATTTACCCCTAGATACCATATAATATTAAGATGGTTTATACACCGAGACCGAGAGAAATAATAACACATTTCTAATTATATATATATATATATATATATATATATATATATATATATATATATATATATTATATATATACGAGGCTGGTTTGAAAAGTCCGTGCAAAGTCCGAGAGATGGCACCACCGGCGCGTATCGAGGTCATGTTTAGTTAGTAGCATCTCTTGAATGAACGCACACCAAGTTTCAACCATATTGGTCTATTTCTTTGTGTTTGGCATTCGTGTGAATCAAGGAAGTGGTGATTAAACATTACTTTATGAAAGGCAAAACGCCTCAGAAGACTAAAGAGAAGCTTGATAAACATTATGGTGACTCTGCACCTTCGATTAGAACAGTTTATAAGTGGTTTCAAAATCTTCAGACTGGCCATATGGGCACAAGTGACGCTGAACGTTCTGGACGGCCTGTGGAGGTTACGACTCCAGAAATCATTGATCAAATCCATGATATGGTGATGGATGACAGAAGAGTTAAGATGCGTGAGATTGCTAGTGCTGTGGGCATCTCGACTGAACGGGTACATAATATTTTGCATAAACATTTGGACATGAGAAAGCTATCCACAAGATGGGTGCCGCGATTGCTCACGCTTGACCAAAAACGGAATCGTGTGAAGTATTGCCAGGATGGTTTGCAGCTGTTCCAGAAGAATCCGGAGGACTTTAAGCGTCGTTTCGTCACTGTGGATGAAACATGGATACATTACTATACTCCTGAGACCAAACAACAATCTAAACAATGGGTTACCAACGGGGAATCTGCACCAAAAAAGGCGAAGACCGTTCCTTCGGCCGGAAAGGTTATGGCGACTGTCTTTTGGGATTCGCAAGGGATAATCCTCATCAACTATCTGGAAAAGGGTTTAAAACTATTACAGGTGAATATTATTCATCGTTATTGTACCGTTTGAAAACCGAGCTGCAAGAAAAACGCTCGCGATTGGCCCACAAGAAAGTCCTTTTCCATCACGACAACGCACCAGCACACACCTCAACAGTTGTGGTCGCAAAATTAATGGAAATAGGATTCCAACTCGTTTCATATCCCCCCTATTCTCCAGACTTGACTCCTTCGGACTACTATTTGTTCCCCAATTTGAAGAAATGGCTGGTGGGACAAAGATTTTATTCAAACGAGGAGGTGATTGCAGACACTAATGGATATTTTGTAGACTTGGACAAATCCTATTATTCGGAAGGGATCAACAAACTAGAACATCGTTGGACGAAGTGTATAAGCCTAAAAGGAGACTATGTCGAAAAATAAAAAAGGTTTACCCCAAACACATAAGTAGTTTTTTATTTTTGCACGGACTTTTCAAACCAGCCTCATATATATATATATATATATATATATATATATATATATATATATATATATATATATATATATATATATATATATATACAGTCGACACTGTTTATAGTGAAACTCTATATAGTGAAAAACTCTTTATAGTGCAATTTTTTCAAGACCTAGAATATCTTAGATACATAGCAATATATATGGATTTTTTCTTTATATAGTGAAAAACTCTTTATAGTGAAATTCCGGTCAACATTTTGGTCTTTCACTATATAGAGTGTCGACTGTATATATATATATATATATATATATATATATATATATATATATATATATATATATATATATATATGACAAATTAGGTGCTTGCACTGCACTCTGTCGGTGACCTATTTAAAGTCTATCCGAACAAAGCGGTCAGATCACAATGGACACTTAATTGCAGAAACGCACCTTCTCGAGCTTCCCGCTTGAAAGCATAAATGGGGCATTGGTGAAGTAACCAAGGCGAATTGAAAAATCCACACTTGGTAGTTCCCAAAAGTGTTCTCTGTATTTGCTAGACCATCCCAAGACGCGTTTCGCCTTATCGCTGCTCATCAGCTGGGCTAGGTTCAGCAAATACACAGAATACCATTTCAGACCTTCTCCAGGTACTAACGGAAAACTATAGCTTTTCTAACAATGTTAGACGAACGGATTGAAATGTATTTTATAAATCAATAAATAAATAAATAAATATATATATATATATATATATATATATATATATATATATATAGAGAGAGAGAGAGAGAGAGAGAGAGAGAGAGAGAAAAAATACGATTAGAATAACGGGAAGAAATTATTACATGTTAATGAAACTTGCTTGAATCAAATATGGCACTACCACGTCTCCCTTACTGCCTACGACACTTGACATCGTCTCAGACAGGAAACTCGATACGTCACAGCCTTATTGGTAGATCCCACTGTTATTTTGGTGATTAATTTTCCTGCCTTAAATTCTTCTCGTTTAGTAGAGCTTGGACTTTTACCTTTTTATCTAGTTTATTTATTGATGTTTTTTATGTTGTGTGTTCATAACCTATAACTCACGTGTTTGATACATTTCGTACTAGAAAATCTGTGAATGCTGACAAGAAATGCCTCCTTTTACTTATTTTGGACTATACAGATAACGAGAAGTAAACTAATGATACTGGTAAAATAGATATGGCTACGTAATTAACACGTTATTTCTATATGTATTTACCCAGGCAATGGGGGCGTTCATTTTTAAATTAGTGCTTTGAGACTTCTTTGAGTTAGTTTAATGTGTTGTTATTGAGGAGCGCTATTTGTTAGTATTTCTCTACTATTGCTTTTACTACGGAGATATATCAGTCTCAATATATTAAACAGAAGCGCATAGATACCTATTTCACTGTTCTATAATGTATGTATGTACCTATTTATATGTTATAAACGTTAATACATCGGTTTAAAGTATTGGTGTTTATTTTTTTTGAATGAATAAAAAACAAATCCGGATTATTCGAGTTTTCAGTTATCCGAGGAGGGTGCCTCCCACGTTACCTCGGATAATAGGGGTTGTACTGCACTGTGTCGGTGACTTATTTAAAGTCTATCCGAACAAAACGGCCAGATCACAACTGACACTTAATTGCAAAAGCGCATCTTCTCAAGCTTCTCGCTTGAAGGCACAGATGGCGCATTGGTGAAGCAACCAAGGCGAATCGAAAAATTCGCACTTGGTAGTCCCCAAAAGTGTTCTCTGTATTTGCTAGACCATCTCAAGACGAGTTTCGCCGTATCACGGCTCATCAGCTGTGCTACGTTCAGCAAACACACAGAATACCATTTCAGACCTTTTCCGGGTACTGACGGAAAACTATAGCTTTTCTAACAAAGTTAGACGAACCGATTGAAACCCGGAATTTTAATGTATTATATAAATATATACATATATATGTATATATATATATATATATATATATATATATATATATATATATATATATATATATATATATATATAAATTGTGAGTTTCGCAGGGTTGCAGCCAGATTATAAAGTATTTTCTAGGGCATTCACAAAAAATAATACTATTTTTGCTTAGTGAAAGCTTTCGGATATATTCAGTCCTTCTTCAGTCACAGTGGTCGTTAAAAAAGGCTTTAAAAAATAAAAAAATATTAAAAAACTTACTGTAAGTGAGGTTACAAACATAAACTAGGCTCTTACAACATTCTTCCTTTGTTCATAAAAATTGTTTTTCCTTTTAAATGTAAAAATAAAAACATTTAAAAGGAAAAAACAATTATTAGTTAAAATATTCAAAATGTAACACCATAATACATGTATATATTTAGGATGCACAGAGAGCGGTACAGCCCTGCCAATCGTGGTAAATATACACTTTTTTTAGAGACGTTTGTTAGATTTAGGAAATTCTCTCTAGAATAAGATAGAGGATATACGGTTTATTTTGAAATTAATTATAATTTATGTTGTATAATAGGATGTCTATCTTTTTATTTTCGAAAACATATATGAGAAGAATGAAATTAATTACATACACAGTGAGAACAAGAAAAAAAGAAAAAAAAATTAAAAAAAAAAGGGGGGAAATATATTTTATGCTAAGTCTGGGGTAGCTGAAGGCATCTCACTCCCTCCGTATTACTAATCTGAAGTAGGTTAGAGTAAATTACGTTTAAATTTTGAACATCTGATCTTTTGTTCATGCAATTTTTTTCGTTATTGATGTAAACCATTTCAAGAAAATTTCTTTTAAAGTAGTTTTTTTTCAAAATCTATTATTTTTAAGTTTTCAAAATCAGGCAAGTGGCGGGTATTATTTGTGTGTTGAGACAGGGCACAAGCATCTGGTCACAGTCTGATGTCACTTTTATGTGATGCCACTCTATCCTTTAGGCACCTGGAAGTCTGTCCTATAGATTTTTGATCACAGTTGTGGCAACTAATTTGATATACTAATGTTGTTTGTTTTATCTTTTAAATGAGTAAATGGTTTTTAATGTTTTGTTGGCTACAATTAGGTCCCTGCTTTTAAATATGTACTTAAGTACACAGCCGTGAAATTGATAACTCTATATATATATATATATATATATATATATATATATATATATATATATATATATATATATATATATATATATATATATATATATATATATATATATATATATATATATATATATATATATATATATATATATAAGTTGGGTTGAATTCTTTCTTGAACCTTGGAATAATGAATATATATTTTTTCAATTTCTTGGGCTTTATGGTTCTTTTGTTGTAAGGATAGAGAAATTACATCACGTTCTAGTTAGAAGTTTATTGAAAACGTTTCGCCTAATTTTTAGGCTTCTTCAGTTCATCTAAAAATTGAAATTTTCTGTTTTGGATATTCAATAGGACGCATAAGTTTTTTTTTTTTAATTATGAATATATAAAATTCTTAAACTTATGATACAATGTCGAAGGTGAAAATAATAAAAATACACACAAAAATATATATAAAAAAACTTACATGTGTGGGTGGAAACGAAGACACAGTTAACATTCTTTAAAAGATGTTATTAAGACGGTCACATTTTTTAAAATAACTTTAGATTTGTATAGGGAACGAAAGTCATTCTTTGGTTTGTTTATGTGTTCTTATTTATTAACTGCTATTGAGTTATTATGAGAAGAGTCCGAAGGAAATGACTCAGACCCCTAACGTCGTTTTTGTCGAAAAACAATATAAAACGACAAAAGAACCATAAAGCCCAAGAAATTGAAAATATATATATATATATATATATATATATATATATATATATATATATATATATATATATATATATATATATATATATATATATATAGAGAGAGAGAGAGAGAGAGAGAGAAAAATACGATTAGAATAACGGGAAGAAATTATTACATGTTAATGAAACTTGCTTGAATCAAATATGGCACTACCACGTAACACGGAGTGTACATTGATCGAAAATTATCACAAGTGCATTACCTTTAATAATTTATCTGGTATATAAAAAAACAAAAATTTCAAGGTCATCAATTTTTAGTAAAGATTAGAAACAAACTTTCTTGAAAACTCATTTGGGGTGTGTTTTGTGAAGTCACTGATCATTTTATACCTCTGTAACAAAATTTTTTTATTTTAAAAACAATCAACGTACGGAACACGAATTGCGCAAGTTCAACTTGCACTTGACCGGTTTTTTTTAGTTATTTTTTTTTATGTTGTGTGTTCAAAACCTATAACTCACGTGTTTGATACATTTCGTACTAGAAAATCTGTGAATGCTGACAAGAAATGCCTGTTTTTACTTATTTTGGGACTATACAGATAACGAGAAGTAAACTAATGGCACTGGTAAAGTAGATATGGGTCGTAATTAACATGTTATTTCTGTATGTATTTACCCAGACAGTGGGGGCGTTGATTTTAAATCAGTGCTTTGAGATTTCTTTGAGTTAGTTTAATGTGTTGTTATTGAGGAGCGTTATTTATTAGTATTTTTCTACTATTGCTATAGAGATATACCAGTCTCAATATATTAAATGATTTTATTAACACACTATGCATATATATATATATATATATATATATATATATATATATATATATATATATATATATATATATATGTAATTGTCACAACACTCCACAAAATGTAACGGCAAAAATACAGACTTTTTTTTATGGATATAGCAATGTGCCGCAGGGAAATCCCTAAAACGCTACCGAACCGATGCGCATACTTAAAAAGGGAATCACGTTGCTCTTGAATCGCTGTAAATTGTACTCGGTGGGAAACCCAGTCTTGGCCAAATCATGCCAGAGGGATGAAATTCCCATGTAAAAGACTGCTTAAAAAGGATTGTAAGAGAAGTGATAAGTTGAACCTCATGTGGACGTGATATATTATCCCGATGTGTATACACCGCTCTGGAAGGAATTAAGCGGACTACCTTTATCGAACACTTGTAGATTAGATTTAAGTCGCCAACCATTCCTCGATGTTCTAAGGTATGAAAGTTTTTGGTGAGTTCTGAGTCCCCAATCAGGCGAACAGATGTCTTCTGAATAAAATCCACCAAATTCAGTATACGTTTGGGAGCAGAGCCCCAAACATGAAAGCAGCATTCCATCGCTGGTCGAATTTTAGCTTTGTACAAAATTACCCTTTGCTGTGGAGCTTTCTAATTCGAAATAGTATTCCAAGCTTTTGAATATGCAATGGGAACAAAGAAACACTGCCTCGAACCGACACGCAAACAAGTGACTTATTTTGGATTATACGTGATTTCGACGAAAATTCGGAATCGATTGTTCCGATTTCCAGACTTTTCTTCCATTTTTTTCTATCTAGGCATTGATCTTCTTGTAGATTTCTTTCACTGATAGCCTTCCTTATTCCTTTTCTCCAAGATTTTCTGGGTCGTCCTTTCTTCCTTCTTTCAGTTGGTGTCCATTCCGTTGCGGTTCACGGAAATCTCCCCTCTGTCATTCTTCTTACATGTCCGTACCAGGTAAGTTGTTTTCTCTGTATAGTTTCTACGATTATTTCCTTTACGTCCATCATTTCTCTAATTCCTTCATATATTATTATATCTCTTCTACTTATTCTGCTATACCTGCAGCGTATTCCTGCCAAGACATACTTGCTCCCAAATTAACGCCCTAACTATGTCGGGTTCAGCAACGTTAACTTTTCTAGAATACAGTGCCGCTTGGGTTATGGCGTTAAATTCTACCTGGTTACCGTTACCCCAAGATAGAATTTCTTCCAGGTCTTTGTTAAGTTGAATGGCTTCCTGCCATTTACCTACTAACGTTTTGTACTCGATGCTCTATGCATCCAATTAAATTAGAAAATTGCAGGGTGCACAAATAACCGTAAAATTGTAAAAGGGCTTTTATATACCCCTATAAAGAACTGCAGACTAAAAATCCGCCACAAGGATCAAAGGAAAAAACCTCACGCTAGATTGAATCCTATTTAAAGGGCATCTACCTGAACGAATTTATCGATTTACGAGTTTAAAACCGCATTTAAACCGAAAACGGCATATCTATGATATTTCAAAATAGTTTCCCGGCTAAGGAACGCATGCAAATTGACTGCTTCGTTGGAAGAATGAAATTTTCCTTTTGTTTTATGTGTTTTTGGGTTTTACTGGTGTTTAACGAGCAAGAGTATGGTATTTTTTGTAAACATAATTTTTGGAAAAGGAAATATTTATTTAATTTCATGTTTTACGAGGTTAATAAAATATTTATTTTACGTAAAAAAAACAGGGTTTTTGTGGGTCACTTAATATTAAGGTGAAATAAACAGCGTTAAATATTAAAGACACACAGGCGTAGAAATAGTGGAGAAAAAATTTCAACATAACAACTGAAATGATACACTGTAAGCACACAACCAGTATATTTAAAATTCCGCCTGAAAACTTGGAGATCTAAAACAAAAAACGAAATGGTACATCTCTAACAATATTGTGCGAGAAGTTTCAACCTGCCTGCTCCTCGAGTTTCTTCTGTAATAGATGGAGACTTTCGATTGCAACCCCTCCCGAAATCTTTGCCAAAGTTTAAAAAATCATTTGTAAAGCCCGTAGCACGTTGGGAAAAATAAGGTACTTTTTGGACGGTATGTCCCTAATCCTGGCCAATATTGTATCTTTATTGGACAAGTCGTCGAATAAAATCTCGCCAGTACTCAAAAACATTTGCTTCATAAATTCTCCGTCAATGAACGGCCTACCCTTTTGTGCCAACGATTGTGCAATTTTAAAACTGCATTCAGTTACCTGATTTTTTTCTTAAAAAACTTTGCTAAAGAATGTTGACTGTTTCTCGTATTGTTTACTTGCTCTTTGTATTGCCTCCCTTTTATCAGCGTTATCTTTAAATGACGATTCATGTTTTATCTGGAAATGTCGTTGAACACTAGATATCCGGAAAACTACGCTTTCCCGACATAGGACACAAATGGCTCGATCGTTTTGCTGTACAAAACCGTAATCTGTTGTCCATGAAGTTTGAAATGATTGAACGTCTACCTTCTGTTTCTTCGCGACCATAAGGCAACGTAATTTTAATTTTTAAACTTTTCGACGACTATTGACTGGAACGGATGTTACTTCTATACTAAATGATCCTATATATAGAAAAATAATGTTTCCAGAAAATTCCAATAATTACGTTTATTAAATTTCTTAGAATAAAAATTATTATCTACAACGCACCCATTGCAATCAAAGGGCCGCCTAGAAGTTAAATCTAACAAAAACTAAAGCTCGGCAATATAAAAAGAATTGCGGCGCGCGTCGGAACGATTGAAGTCAAGTCAAACAAAAACCGCCTTACAGCGGGTCTTTTGATTTGAATTGAGGACGTTTATTTATGTTTTCGCCTAGGCTTATATTTTGAGGCTTGCCGTTTTTAATACTTGCCGAAATTAAAGCCAAACCAATGCATTCAGTAAAATTATAAAATACAAAATATATATTTTGTAGTTTTTGGTAATAATACCTAGTGACCTATATAATATATCGTTTTTGTTTGTATCGTTAAAGTAATACTGTCTTCGGTTATTTACTTAATTTCGAAACATGTCACAGATTACAGAATTAATGTGTAAACTTTGAATAGGTACGCGAGCCATTCAAAATTGCTTGGCGTACCAGAGATGGCACGCGTGCCATATGTTGCCGACCCCTCCTCTGTATGGTAGTTAATTAGTAAACGTCTAGAGGAAAAAATAAATGCACTAGAAATGGACTTCTGGAGACGATCAGCAGGTGTAACCAGACGAGACAAAATAATTAACTCCCGTATTCGAGAAATAATGAGAGCTGAGACAACTCTAATCGAGGAAATACAGCAAAAACAACTATGCTGGTATGAGCATGTACAAAGCATGGACGACCGAAGAATACCAAAACAAACAAGGTCATGGATGCCTTCAGAACGCAAAAGATGGGGTAGACCAAAAACTGCATGGTCGTCAGGTATTCAAAGAAGCAATGTCAGAAAGAAATCTAAAACCAGGAGATTGGAACGACCGACAAGAGTGGCGGCTAGGAACCGGAAGGCGTAGGACATTATAAATCCGGTATATATATATATATATATATATATATATATATATATATATATATATATATATATATATATATATATATATATACATATATATATATATATATATATATATATATATATATATATATATATATATATATATATATATATATATATATACACAGTAGAAACTGGATTAACCGGACTAATTGTTGTCGTTAGGCATTCGGATAATCGAAAATCTGGATAATCGAATGTATGAAGAAAAGCGGTTTTTGTACATATTATTGCATAATACATAATGCTAGGTAATTATTTAAAACAACAAAAAACAAATTAAACTTATTAACAAAAATCAAGGTTTATTAAGAAATTATTAAGAGATGACATATTTTCTTAAATTACTAAAATATTGCAACCTTAATCATGAAATAATATACATATGTATATAACACATGGGCTGAAAAGTCCCGGGCCTAACACATAGATGGCGCTAGTTTTATTGCAGTCACCTTTTTTTCAGTTAATACTAACCTTCAAAAGACAGCTGTTAAAATTTCATGATATTCTATTCATTAGTTTGTGAGTTATTGTGCTAAGAGTGACGCTACTTTTGTTATTTTCAAAACAATGGATCAAAAACAATTTCGTGTTTTAATTTTACACTGCTTCTTGATGGGAAAAAATACCGTTCAAGCGAAGCAATGGCTTGAAAAGTGTTATGGGGACTCCGCTCCATCAGAAACAACAATAAAACGTTGGTTTGCTGACTTCAAACGTGGTCGTAGAGACACCGATGATGCAGAACGCAGTGGACGTCCAAATGAGGCGGTAATACCAGAAAACATCAAAAAAAATCCATAAAATCGTTTTGAATGATCGAAAAGTGAAGTTGCGTGAGTTAGCTGACATCGTAAAGATATCAAAAGAACGTGTTGGCTTTATATTGCATGAGCATTTGACTATGAGAAAGCTCTGTTCAAAGTGGGTGCTGCGTTTGCTCACTGTTGATCAAAAACAAGAACGTGTTGATGATTCTGAGCAGTGTTTGGCCATGTTTAAACGTAACAAACCGGAATTTTTGCTTCGATATGTGACAATGGATGAAACATGGATCCATCACTTCACTCCGGAATCAAAACGATCGTCATCTGAGTGGACAGCAACTGGTGAACCTCGTCCAAAGCGCCCGAAAGCACAACAATCGGCTGGAAAGGTTATGGCCTCGGTATTTTGGGATGTGCGTGGTGTAATATTCATCGACTATCTTGAGAAAGGAAATACCATCAACAGTGAATATTATATAGCGTTATTGGAGCGTTTGAAGGCCGAAATTGCAAAGAAACGACCGCATATGGCAAAGAAAAAAATTTTGTTTCATCAAGACAACGCACCGTGTCACAAGTCAATCAAAACAATGGCAAAACTACATGAATTGAACTTCGAATTGCTCCCACATCCACCGTATTCGCCAGATTTGGCTCCCAGCGACTACTGGCTGTTCGCAGACCTGAAAAAAATGCTCGCCGGTAAGAAATTTCGCACGAATGAAGAGGTTATCGCTGAAACTGAGGCCTATTTTGAGGCAAAAGATAAATCGTTCTACAAAAGTGGTATTGAAATGTTAGAGCGGCGCTGGAATGATTGCGTTACTCTTGATGGAGATTACGTTTGATGAATAAAGCTAATTTTGAACCAAAAAAAACCGTGTTTTCTTTGTTAGGCCCGGGACTTTTCAGCCCATGTGTTATGTATGTACATACTAGTTTACTTTGCTTAAAATATTTGGTAATTTTCATTTGGTAATCAAGAAATAAAATATGTATTTAGTTTAAAGGGTTAAAATATTTGGTAATTGTCATTTGACGTAAGCCAGTTTTTCTCTTCATTGCTGCTACATCACGAATTCGTTTTAGCTGTAGTAAATTCACAGTATCACACTCTGTTCGTTTTTCGAACCATTTGATAGCTGTTTCCAGGGCCTGAAGTGCTTCTGCATGAGATGGTCCTGCATCATTTTCCACATCTACGTTTTCTTCTGTTTCATCTTCTTGCATTTCCTGCTCTTCGTTTACCTGCAATATGTTTTCAACAATTTCGTCATCCGACATAATCTGAAAACCTTGATCATTACTGTCACAAGTGAGCCACTCTTTCATATCATCAGCATCATATTCCTGGCATATTTGTACGTTTAACATTAGCTCATTTATAACCTTCAAAACAGAATCATCCGTATTGGTTATTGAATTTTCGTTCTCCCGCATTAGTACTCCGTTCCAAGCTTTGCTCAAAGTCTTCCTTTCAATCAAATCCCACGCATCTACAACCATGTAACAATACTCCTTTAAATTCATTTGCTTGAAAAATGACAAAACGACTTCTACGTCATCTTCATCAACAGATAACAATCTACGTAAAAGTTGTTTTCTATAAATTGGTTGTAGCAAGGATGTCACATTAGAGGGCAAAAATGTTCCTTTCAACTTTCCATTTTCTCTCGCTAACAGTTCAGCCGAAGGATGGGTTGGCGCGTTATCCAGTAAAAGTAGGACATTTCCTTGTTTGCCAATTTCGTTTTGATATTGTTTTACTTCAAGGATGAAAGTGTTGTCATACCAGTCAATGAATATTTCGGAGTTCATCCGCGCGCTTTTTTGGTTTTTGTAAATTAAAGGTACCCTGAGATTTTTGAAGCATCTGGGGTTTTTGGATTTTTCGATGAGGAGCAAAGGTATTTTATGGACCCCGGTAGTGTTAGCGGAAACTAATATTGTTACTCGCTCTTTACTAGTTTTATATCCTGGAGCTGAATTCTCTCGCCGAGAAGCTAAAGATTTTGACGGTAATGATTTCCAGTTTAATCCGGTTTCATCACCATTATAAGCAAAATCCAAGTCGTAGTCATTTTCATCCAATTCTTTCTTAAAACCATCTTTAAAAGAATTTGCTGCATCTACATCAGCTGACATTTTTTCATCTTGTATTTCCAATTCGCGAATCCCATGACGAGATTTAAATCTGTACAACCATCCGTTACTCGCCACAAACGATTCATCGCAACCTATTTTTTTATTTAACTGTAATGCTTTTTCACAGAGCAAAGGACCAGATATCGGTTGTCCAGTTGCTCGTTTTTGTAAAAACCAACAACACAAAGCTTCTTCTAAAAGTTCATTTTTCGGTTTCTTCATCACTTTTTGATGTTTACTCCCGTCTTCACTATCTAATTTGCAAGTGTACTTCAAAATTGAATCGGTATTCTTCTTAATATCACTTAGCGTGGATGTACCTACACCATACTTATCAGCTAACTTACGACCGGTTTCTCCTTTATTTAATGAATCAATAATATTTATTTTATCTTTAAGCGATAACACCATTCTCTTACGCTTCAACATTTTTAAGTACAGACGTGACACGACACAGCGAACTAACTAAAACAGGGCTGTCAAGGTCATGCACAGTTCGAGCCAATTTCGGAGGTAACGCCTCCCGCTGCCCCCACCACTGCTGCTGCCGCCGATCGCGCAGTCTCAGGAGCGGCTATGAGAGACATGGAAGGAGCGCTTTGTGTTTGGTAAGCGGCCGAGCCGCGATCGGTGGCTCGGCCGCTTAACGTCTAGCAGTGGTGGGGGCAGCGGGAGGCGTTACCTCCGAAATTGGCTCGAACTGTGCATGACCTTGACAGCCCTGAACTAAAACAATAACGAAACTCGTGGGGCAGAGATCGCGCGGTGACACGACACAGCGGAGTACAATAACAATTGATAACTAACTAAAACAATAACAAAACGCGTGGGGCAGAGATAGCGAGTGGCGCGGGCGGGTGAGGCAAGTTTCGACATTCTCTGCATGCATGGATTCGACTTGAAGGTATAAAGTTATTTGATCGCGGTTGGTAGTCCGGATAATCGTACATTATATATATATATATATATTATATATATATATATATATATATATATATATATATATATATATATATATATATATATACACGTGAAATACCAAATTTAGTCAAGTTTTGTACTATTTCTAATATGGGAATATATTTGTATTTTTTCATATACCTGGTATATGATCAGATATAATCATAATAAGTCAATTTATTTAAAATTCTGCAGTTGGAGAGTAAACCAGAAGTGTTCACGAGTATTTAAAAAAAAATTATTCAAAACTGGTCAAAATGTAACCCACGTTGCGATTTTTGTCCAAAAAATTCCTTATTTTTCCCAATGTGCGTCGTCGGATGATTCTGAGCATCTGTCACGAAAGTTCTATTTATTAAAAAACGGCTCAAACTTCGGAGCAAGAGGAGTTTTCTATTGCATCCCGACATTACACTGGCCTGCAATTTATTCTGCATGCAATAGTGTTTGGTGAACAATGCCACGACTATCATCCGCCATTCCCTTATTTGTCTGACTTGGCCCCCTGTGACTTCGGGCGGTTCCCTCACGAGTAGATCGCCGATTTGAGGCGGTAGAGGAGTTACAACGCGAACCGCATGCGGCGCTGGAGACAGTCACTGTATCCCATCAGTGCAGAAAACGGTGATACTGATGAATAATACCACATACTGTACTGGAATCGGGGAAACTGAAAATGATACTTTATTATTTTTAATAAAGATCCCTAGATCACAAAAAATGTAGTCAGCAATTTCTGTCGGTTTGTTGACACGATGACTTTGAAATTAAACGAGATATCGATTTCAAATCTGGAACACATATAACACACGAATTTTTATTAATATTATGTGTCCTTTTACCTGAGTAAGAACTGTCACATCAGCAAAATCCTATAATATATAATGAACCTTGATAACTTGGCATATTGTACAGTAAAAAAAAGTAATTATACTCAAATCGCAACCCATATTTTCCACGATACATTACACAGGGAACAGCTGTTTTGGTGTCGAGGTTTTTTGAGCTGATTCTATATCAATTTGATGTCCTGAATTCAAATAACGTATTCATTTGTACCTAGGAGCTCAAATTTTTAAGATATACAATTTTAGAGAAATATAAGTTACATTATTGTAACTCAAATCCGTAAGTGTAGTAAACAAAAAGTATATACGAAATTTTTATTTTAGTTATACAAAATACAATATTATGTCGTACTTACAAACAAAAAAAAACATTGAAGAAATGAAATAGTCACTCAACACTTGGAACGCTTTCTTTTCCGCGACATTCTTGAATGTTTTTTTAAACTGTCCCTTTTTAAACTCCAGCAGTAATCTGCCATCATGTGCATGTCCCATCTTCCTTGGTAGCGGTCCTCCATAACTTTAATATCTTGGTGAAATCTTTCACCTTGTTCCTCACTCATGTCTCCTAAATTTTCTGGAAAACGGTCTAAGTGGCTGTGTAAATAGTGTATTTTAATACTCATATTGCACCCTAAGGATTTGAAACTATTAAGCATCTTGTTAACCATTTCAACATAGTTTTGAGCTTTATGTTTGCCTAGAAAATTTTCTACAACTGCAACAAATGATGTCCAAGCTTCTCGTTCAACTTGATTCATTGAATTTATGAAGGCAGGATCCTTAATTAATTGTTTTATTTGTGGGCCGTCAAATATCCCTGCTTTGAGTTTTTTCTGTGCTCAACTGATGCATTTTTACCCCTATATATGCAAAACAAGACCCATTCTTATCAAGAGCCTTTACAAATTGCTTCATTAAGCCCAACTTTATATGTAACGGAGGAAGTATGATTTTTTCTCTTTCAACCAAAGCGTCGTTAATGACATTCTTTTCCCCAACGTCCATGTTTTCTCTCTGAGGCCAATCTTTTCTAACCCAGTGGTGTGTTTTGTCCCTATTATCCCAGAGGCACAAGAAATACGGATATTTCGTGTAACCACTTTGCTGCCCAAGAAGAAAGTTTACCATTTTTAAGTCTACACAAATCATCCATTGATGTTCGTAATACTTTATCTTTTGCAAGACCAAAGCTATGGTATTATATTCTTCTTTCAGTTTCGTTGAGTGAGCTAGTGGTATTGAACCATATTTATTCCCATTATGTAGAAGGACACATTTTAAAACTTCGCTTTGAACTGTCAATAAATAGGCGCCAATCATCTGGAATATATTCAGAAAGTCCCATTTCTTTCATGAGTCCCCTAATTTCGTGACAAAATACAAGATTGTCTTCTTGAGAAAAGAATGGTATCAGATCTTTTTCTCTTGTACGGTAAAAGGTAATTTTGGTTCCTTGTTCCAGTAAATTTTTGTCGTTCAACCTAGAAGCCAGTACTTCAGAAGCTTTTTTCGATAAATTGAGATCCCTGGTGAGATCATTTAATTCATTTTGATTGAAGCGTTGAGGAACTGATGACGTCCTCTCATAGTCACTGTTAGTTTCATTAGCATCAGAACTTTTATTAGCATCAGAAGAGCGATCAGAGGGAAAATATTCGTCATCAGAGATATGTGGTAGCTGATAAAATGTTGGAATCGGTATTTCATCTGAGTGCGGGATAGGGCGTATTGCCGAGTCTAAATTGGGATAAGTCCACTTACTGCGGTTATTTCGATTGATTCCATTAGTATTTACTAAACAGAAATAACAATCATTGAAGTGGTTTTTTGGTTCTCTCAAACCATTGATACGCCGAATTTTAGACATTTTCTTTTTCCGGTAGTCCACTGCCGTAAATGCTCTGTACAAGTTTTACATACGAGATGCGGGGCCCACGTTTTGTCCTGATCACCAAGCTTAACTCCAAAGTATCCAAGATACGCTCGCTTTACAAAGTCAGTAATAGTTTGATCAGGTTGATTCTTCTTGAACTGGAACCTGAACTCATTTTAATTCTGTTCAATAACACAAAAACACTCTTTTCTTAACATAAAATAACAGGCCGAATTCGATCTACTGTCATTAGTAAGAACGCACAAACTGACGAGACTTACCCGAGTTAGGTGATTAAAAGGGTCAGTTCAGGTACCTGATAGGCAATGGTTCCACTATTTATAGATTTACCTGGAATTCACTCAATTACAGACTGACAATAACACCATTGCACCTACATTAATGAATATATAATAATTTTAGAACTCTCATAAATGAATATACTGAATAAAAACCACATTGGTAGATAAGTTGATGTATCTAAAAAAGTAGAGCTGATAGAGAAAAACGGATTGCATGTATAGATTTAGCGTCCCAAATATACGAGGCATGTTTTTTTTTTCCGTCGCCGCAGCGATACGGTCGGCGTTCCGCGCATGCGCGCTGGTAACCTAAATCTCATGTCTACGCACTGACGCCATTACAGTCTGATTCTTCATTGTATACGTTGTTTACTGAGTGTTTAAGATGCCTCCGACAATCGTGAGTCCCGCCGATTGTGAAGTACGGGCTGTTATACGATTTCTTAGTGCTAAAGGCGTAAAAACCGATCGATATTCATCGTGAGATCTGTGAAGTTTACGGACAAAACATTATGAGTGATGGAATGGTAAGGAAATGGGTGAGAGCATTTAAAGATGGCCGCACAAATGTGCATGATGAAGAACGGAGTGGGCGTCCTTCGGTCGTTAATGAAGATTTGTTGCAGAAAGTGGACGAAAAGGTGAGAGAAAACAGACGCTTTACAATTTCATCATTGTGCGACTGCTTTCCTCAATATTCTCGTAGTGTTTTGTATCGCATTGTGACCGAGAACTTGAATTACCGGAAATTGTGTTCACGTTGGGTTCCAAAAATGTTGACAGATTTGCACAAAACCCAACGTTTAAGCAGTGCATTGACTTTCCTTGAGCGGTACCACAATGAAGGTGAACATTTTTTAGACCAAATTGTTACTGGTGACGAAACATGGGTGGCCTACGTCACATCAGAATCGAAACAACAATCCATGGAATGGCGACATTCATCATCACCCAAAAAAGTGAAGTTTAAGCAAACAATTTCTGCCCGCAAAATCATGTGCACAGTTTTTTTGGGACAGAAAAGGAGTATTGCTAGTGGAGTTTCTGCCTCGTAATGAGACAATCAATGCAGCGTCTTATTGTGAGACATTGAACAATCTGCGTCGTGCAATCCAGAACAAAAGACGTGGCAAGTTGAGTAAGGGTATCGTTTTGCTGCATGACAATGCCCGTCCACATGTGGCTAATCGGACCAAAGATCTCATCAAATCTTTTAAATGGGAAACTCTAGATCATCCTCCATACAGCCCTGATCTGGCGCCCAGCGACTACCATTTGTTCCTGCACTTGAAGAAGCACCTGGGTGGTCAGCGTCTTCAAGACGATAACGAAGTCAAAACATTTGTGATACAGTGGTTAACAAGTCAGGCGGCAGAATTTTATGAGGAGGGTATTCAAAAACTGGTGCCACGTTATGACAAGTGCCTCAATATTCACGGAAATTATGTAGAAAAGTAGATTAAGGTACAGGCTTTCATGTAAAAATAAAATTATAGCGATATCTTTGCACGTCTTTTTTTAATTCCAAAACGGTACTTACTTAAAAAACATGCCCCGTAGTTAAAATCAGCTCTAAAATCCCAGGCACCAAAACAAAAATATTTTTTTGTTGCCCTGTGTTATCTATTAAACCCTACAACCAAACTGATAAGGGCTCGACGGAATATATATTTGAAAAGCGAGAAAAATCTCTTGGGGATGGATGTTCTCATTTTGTTATGAAGAGGCCTCAGATACCCTTCATAAAACCATTCGTATTTTATACGAGAAACCTGAAGATTTATAAAAAATAAGTTGCCGACAAAGGCTCGTTCAATTTCGACAACACATGCCTTCCGCTCCCTACGGAAATGAAAATAATTCCCATGGCGACGATATCCAGAATTGTAGATTTTGTTTTAAGTGAAGAGTCACAATATTGCTTCGGTTGTCATTTTTGGCGGATTTTTATAACAATGCCGTGTGTCTCAATTTTTTTCATGTGTTTGTGTGTTTCTATTCTTTTTAGCTTCCAGCATCCAATTGTCATTTTTTCACTTTTATTTCGCATTTCTTGATTATTTCATCCATGTATACTAGAGTGACCGGATCTCATAGAGGGGGAAAAAAAATGTCGGAATCTTGTTCGTCTGGACCCCACAAAACGATTCCCCTTTCCAGATATTGAGATAGCCGAAATTTGAGCTCGATTAAACGACGTTAACCCGTGCCGCTCGTCGCTCAAAGTTTGAGAAAATCCAAATTTTTGGCCAAAAAGCTGACATATGGAGCCATAACTCCAGAACGGTAAATAATAGAAACACGCTTAATATCTCAAAAGAAAGCTAATGTTGTTCTTCAAAATTTATATTCTATACATAATTGTTGTTATTTTAAGTCAAACCGAGTTACAACAGCCTTTAGCCCCAAAAACGTGACCTGGTACCACTAGGAGCATACTTCGTATATTTTGTTATTAAGTGATAAATTTTGCTTTTTTTGGTATATTTTTGAGTTTAAAGTAGAAATATAATAAAAAAACAAGTAATACTGATAAGTCTAATGACATTTTTTATTTTAAAATATAAAAATTAGGTATATAATACATACAAAACAGACACAGAAAAGATACAGACGTAGTACCTACATGAGTTGATAATTTTACATAGTTATCTAATCTATTCTAGAGCTTTTGTTAAAGTAGTTTTTGAAACGTCAGGATATAATGCTGGGCATTTACTTACAACTTGCAGGACATATTGCTTTTGGTCTTCATCTTTTGTCAGAAGGTCGTTAAAGTCGGTTATTAATTTAACACCACGCTCAGCCATATCATTAACTACTTTTAATGTTTTGACAATTTTCAATCCTTCTTGGAAGTCATTATTTTGAGGCCAGGTGTTTGGATGTTGTCTTAGGAAATCTGTTTTTATATTAAATTGGTCAAAGAATGTAAACGTTTCTTTGGTAAGTAAATTTACCAATCCTCCATCAACTACCTCTTTTAAGTTTTCTTTCCTAACTTTTGGATTTACAACCCTAGCGTGCTGTGATGGTTCATCTGTGCTACTGAGCAATTTATTAGCCATTAACAACTTTTCATCGTCTGTAATGGTGGGATCAAAAAACGATAATCCCACCAACTTTGCATTCAAATACCACAAATGGTTCGAAAATTTGGTCAGGGCTATTTCTGCAATGTCGTTGTCACATTCTTTATAGTCTAACAGACTATGCAAAATACCTAAATCTTGCTTTGGTGCAAGATGAGCTTTTGGAGCATTGAACCAAGCTTTACAATAAATTTTAACTAGGAAAACAGAAATGGCACGCACAGAACTTTCTTCTTCTTTAGACATCTTAAATTGACGACGAAAAATGAACATTTTTAAGCAGTAAATAGCCTTTGCCATCCACCTAGCGTGATGAATGGCTCCTGGAGTTTTAAAACCCACAACATTGCCGTCTAGTGATCCAACAAATACGAGAACCAACTGCAATAGCTCCTTGTAGTCATCTCTGGGGTGGCTCTCAGTTAATTTGGTCTCGAATTCAGCAGTAACATTTGCAATTACTTCTGCTTTTGTATTAGATTGTCACTGATACCTGTGTCGTATTTTCCTTTGTCTATCTTGGGCCACGCAGTGAGGAATCTCTTGAAAATGTCTGGATGAGGTCCAGTGGTTGATCCCATTTTTGTGTCGAATACGCCTCTTAACAGAATTTCCAAGATATGGTGACGGCAAGCTAGGTATAACAATTCTCTTCCTAACATTTGCTCCAATATAACTCATGCTCCTTTGAGTCTTCCCGTGTTGGATACTGTAGTGTTGAAGCACATCGCCTTGACGGTGTTGAGAAGACCCCATTCATGTAGGCATTCATATACGGCTACTGCTTGCTCCTCTCCAGAGCTGTTTGCTGTTACAGGAATTCCCAGCAGCTGTTCCTTTTCGCCATATGAAATAGCTATAGCTATTCGCTCACATTGTTCATTTTTTAAAACATCCGGTAAAAGTTTACCGTCCCAATGGACAACCACGGGCTCGTTTTCAGGAATGTTTACTTTATCAAAATTTTTTTTATTATATTGTTCTCTGAACATTTGCCTTCTATCATGTAATAAAGTTTTCGAGACTTTGTACTCAAGAGGGTCACGGTTTTAGTGCTTCTAGAGAGGCTATTAAAATTCTCGTGGCATTTCTGTCGAATACCTTACATCGATCTAATAAAATGGACAATTTCATGTTTAAAATCTCTTTAACGCCCCTTGCAAATGAAACTTTCATCCTCTTGCTCTCAGATGGTCCTGGATCTTCTGCAGCTTCTTCAGGGATGTCCATTTCCCCCAAGCTCTCAAGTTCCTGGTAGATGCTGTCCTCTTCAGTGTCTTAAAATATCTTCACTAGATAATTGTTCGATCTAACCAGCTCAAAGGCACTTTAGAAACTAAACTGAATAAATAAAAGGTCGGTTGTACACTGAAGTAAAATCACCATCCCTAAAATAGAAATTAGATTCACCCTCCTTTTTACCTGTCAAACGGGTCTTTCTTTGGTAAACTAGTCAGGTAATCCCCATATAATAAAAGATTAAATTTGAACAAAAGGCTCTATGTTTGAAAATTGAGTTCCAAAATACTTTTTAACAAAAAAATGTTAATTCCGAGACACATTATGTAAAAAACCCGTAAAATTCTTAGAATACTCCCAAACTGGCTCCTACTGGTACCAGGTCACGTTTTTGGGGCTAAAGGCTGTTGTAACTCGCTTTGACTTAAAATAACAACAATTATGTATAGAATATAAATTTTGAAGAACAACATTAGCTTTCTTTTGAGATATTAAGCGTGTTTCTATTATTTACCGTTCTGGAGTTATGGCTCCATATGTCAGCTTTTTGGCCAAAAATTTGTATTTCTTCAAACTTTGAGCGACGAGCGGCACGGGTTAACGTCGTTTAATCGAGTTCAAATTTCGGCTATCTCAATATCTGGAAAGGGGAATCGTTTTGTGGGGTCCAGACGAACAAAATTCCGACATCGATTTTTTGCGGTCACCCTAATGTATACAGTGAACAATAACATAGAAAAATATCTGTGCTTTTTTGATACCGTCCATTTGGGCTTGCCCCATCCTGGCATCATGTTCCAATCATTCCAGACTCTGTATCAGTACTCTGATAAATCAGTGTGCTACTCAAAATTTTTTTTATCGGTTTCTGAATGCTCTAAATACTTTTTTTGAGATTTACTGAAAAAAATCCTCAAAAGTAATACCGAATTTTTTTTTTATTATAAGTATTTCAAGAAGATATTTTTTTATTGCGTTATCATGTATCAAAAGTCTGTTGTAGATTTTTGATTTCACTTATATTTACTATTTTAGTGTTGAAATTACATCCGGCCTGCTATGCACTTAAAGGGCTCTGCTCCACTAAAGGCCAACTACCTGGTAATGTCTATTGATCTTCCACGAGAGTTTTCCGTTGGCCCAGTGAGGTGATCTGGAGAACGGGGTCGTAGACTTGCACGTGCATGTGCCAGAAAATTGGCAACGTCTATAATTGGAGATTACGAATTGTGTTTACACAGGGCTATAGGTGCAGTTGAGTGTGTCAATAGTTATTTGAGGTAGCTTAAGATGCAAAATATGTTTAAGAAACTTGAGAATATCTTACAGGCATCTAGGATAACATGAATAAAGTTTAGAAGATGCATGTAGTATAACTTTAATCATGTGTGTTATGTGCTGTATAAATCTGTAAAAAAATTTATCCGAGAATTGGCCACTTGAACTAATAAAAACAGACCATTTTATCTCATTTTTTCTTGTAATCATGTATTGCTTAATTCATGAAAAATGTGACAAATGAGAAGGATGTCTATAAAGCGTCATTTCAGACAGATCTGCCGTATTGTTAGTGTTCCGTAAGAAACACTTATAAGATCACTTCGGTGTCTGTACATCCGATTTTCTCCGAAATATTTGACATAGAAAGTTGAAATTTCGCACTAATATATGAATTGATGGCCTCATTAGAGCCGTGTAGTTTTGAAAGTTTAATTTTGACTTAAGAGGTTAGTTTTGGGGGGTAAAATCGGAAGTGAATTTTTTTTACGAGTTCAAAAATATATATAATTTAATACTTGCGCACACGTGTCTGAATTATTTTTAAAAAATTGAGAAAAATCGTTGTCTCCCTCCCTTATTTCAAAAAAGTACTGATCAGAAAATTTTGAAAAAGTTCTAGAATATTCTCCATAAAGTGTAGATTGATCGAAAGTTATCCCAAGTGCATTACCTTTAATAATTTATCTGGTATAGCCTGTCCCAAAATATAAGAACCTAATTTTTGTCGTTTTAATTGGGCAATATAAAAATTCTGACCTTTTGTTTATGATAGGTTGCAGAAATGGACTTAAGAATTTTATTCATTAATGCAAATAAATAAAATTATAAGTGTTTTTGGAGATGTTTAGTTATAGATGCATGTAAAAACAAATGGATAAGAAGTACAAATATACAGTTTGAATGAATGGGGTTTACAAGAGGGGACATATTGTATACATAAAAAATATATTTTAACTTAAGCCTAATTCGGTTTCACTATCACTGTCATCAGCTGAGGTAATTATCAGCGGTTTTATATTATTTACATAAATATATGAATCTTCAACTTGCTGAATGGAATTCTTCCTGCTTTCACAAGGTATATCATATATAACTTTTTTTACTAATTCAACCACTAACACCCTTAAAGTAGGAAAAACATTTTGTGCCCTTATTTTGGATTTAACTTGATGCCAAATATGTTCAATTGGATTAAACACACAATAATACGGAGGAAGCCGCAAAACAGTGTGTCCCAGCCATACTTTTTTTTTTTTTATTGGTCTAGCACACGTGCTGCAGGGAAGTCCCTAAAGCGCTCCAGGAGCGGCACGAGTGCGGAAAAAGCGATTCACGTTGTTCTTGAATCGCTGTAAATTGTACTCGGTGGGAAACACAGCGCTGGGCAAATTATTCCAAAGGGATGACGTTCTCCATATAAAAGATTGCTTGAAAAGCGTCGTACGCGGAGTAACAAGCTGAACCTCATACGGATGCGAAGCACCAGCGCGACGTGTATTTCTAACATGCACCGCTTTGGGAGGAATTAAGCGGGCTACATCCTTCGAACATTTTCCATGAAAATACTTGTAGAACAGACTCAAGTCGCCAACCGTTCTTCGATGTTCCAGCGAATCAAGGCCGCCGGTCAATTCCGGGTCCCCAATCAGACGGACCGCTCTTCTCTGTACAGAATCCAACAAATGCAGTGTATATTTGGGAGCGGAGCCCCAAACGTGGGAGCAGTATTCCATAGTTGGTCGAATTTGGGCTTTGTAAAGAATTAACAGTTGCTGTGGGGTGTAAAGCTTTCTGGTTCTAAATAATATTCCCAATTTTTGAGAAGCTCTCCTTGCTATGCCTGCAACATGTTCATGCCAAGACATATTTGCTCCCAAACTAACGCCCAACAAATTGAGCGACGATGCTAGGGGAATGGAGTGCCCCGACATAACTATGTCGGGTTCAGCAACGTTAACTTTTTTAGAAAAAACTGCTGCTTGGGTTTTTGTAGCGTTAAATTCCACTTGGTTACTGTCACCCCAAGATAGAATTTCTTCCAGGTCTTTGTTAAGTTGAACGACCTCCTGCTGTCTGCGGATATTCGCCTGAGCAGCCGATGTCCGAGCGTTCAAGGTGAATGAAGAGACAAGCGTACTGTCATCTGCAAAGCTATAGATTGGATTCCCGGTCTTTTCCAGCAGATCGTTAATGTAAATGAGAAAGAGAGTTGGAGACAGTATGGAGCCCTGGGGCACACCGGCGTTGATAGTGAGGGTGTTAGAAAAAAATCCGTCGACCGCCACTCGTAAAGAACGCTCTCTGAGGAAACATGAGAGCCACAAACAGAACCTTTCAGACATACCATAAGAGCGCAACTTAGCCAACAGTCCATCGCCCCCCCCCCCCCCCCCCCCCCCCCCCCCCCCCCCCCCCCCCCCCCCCCCCCCCCCCCCCCCCCCCCCCCCCCCCCCCCCCCCCCCCCCCCCCCCCCCCCCCCCCCCCCCCCCCCCCCCCCCCCCCCCCCCCCCCCTGCCAAACACGGTCGAATGCCTTGGATATGTCAAGAGCAACCGCTCGAGATTCTCCAAAGTGTTCAATTGCGTTGTTCCAAACATGTGTTACATAAGTCAAAAGATCTCCCGTTGATCTATGTTTACGAAAACCATATTGGTGATCGCTAATAATATTGAATCGTTCAAGATATTTTAGAAGATGCTCATTGATAACCTTTTCCATGACTTTCGATATTATTGAAAGCAGTGCAACTGGTCGGTAGTTATTTGGCAAGGTCTTCTTACCTTTTTTAGGTATCGGCTGAACCGTGGCACATTTCCAGCAGGACGGAAATATTCCCTTTCTGTAGGATAGGTTAAAAAGTCTACAGAAAACTGGTGTTAGTTCCCTTGCACAGTTTTTGAGAACTATGGCAGGTATTCCGTCAGCGCCAGAAGCCTTCTTGGTGTCTAGCTTCATTAAAATACGCTTTATGATGCGCTGTCTGAAGACAACATCGGGCATCCTTGACTGCAATATGGGAATAGCAGGTGGTGTTTTTCCTTGGAAATCGACAGTAGAATGTGAAGCAAAGAGTTCAGCCAACAAGTTCGCTCTCTCAACAGGTGTGGTTGCAATGGAATTATCTGGCCGTGTGAGTGGTGGTATGGTGGATTTGGTAAAGTTTTGACTGACTGCCTTAGCGAGTGCCCAAAAGGACCTGGAATTGTTGGAACAAGCGAGAAGTTTGTTTCTAATTCGTTGATTGTGTGCCTCCTTGGTTTCGTCGATAATTCCCTTGCATCTGTTCCGGGCATGAACAAAGATATTTCGATTTAAGGTGTTAGGATTTTCATGCCATTGTCGGTAGGCAAAATGTTTAGAAGCAACAGCTTCTTTGCATTTTCGGTCGAACCAAGGTTTGCCGTTGGAGGAGCATTTCTTCGAAAAAGGGATGTAAGCTTCCATACCAGACAAAATAACATCGGAGACCTCCCTGGCGCAGTCAGATGGGTTATCGGATCGAAAACAAACAATACTATCACAAACATATTTCTTTTTCAATTTATAGTCTTTCAAAACTTCCAAACGATCGAACATTTGGCAAAAGGGAATTTTGAAACCAATTTTCAAAAAGTTCTGCGGTCGTGTCTTCGTGATAGTCTAAACTAGAATCTTTTATGCTTTTTGCAGATAATAGTAGACAATTTGAAACCCTGCCCTTTCCAGATCCAGCATGCAAAATGGTTATCCGTTTACCTTTATTTGAAGGTGCGTTAGTCTGACATTATGTACTGTTGTCAACCCACCCTTTTTGCACAGTATCATGAGTATCGAACCATGTTTCGTCAAGGTAAAGTATTGACCAATTCTCTGATCGATACTTTTTAATTTCTTATAAATAAGTATGTCGCAAGATTTGTAATCTTTGTGACTCCATCACTACTTGCCTTTTGTTGATTTTTCGGAACGTGAATCCCATTCTTAAGAGAATTCTATAAAAGATTGACCGGCCACAATGTATATTGGTCCCTACGTGCACTAGTCTTAATTTTATTTTGTCTAGTGTCGGCACCAACTCCTCTTCATACATAGAATATATTTTTCTCCTGATGACGTCTTTTTCACAATCGTCTACACGATGCATTTGAAAATCTTTCCGTTTTTTTTTCTGTTCCTGAGTGATGGTTTTTCCTAAAATACCCTTAATCGTAGAAATTGGGATTTTTGTTAGCTCACTGGTTTCTTGCAAAGCACTCTATTTATTCAAATTTCTTTTTACCAAACTATCGTAAACATTTTTCACTATTTGTTTAGTGTCAAGTGATAAATGTTTTCACTTGCGAAAGCCACTATTGCAATTTTCCCACGGACGCCACATAATTAAAATAGAACCGTTACGTCATAAGTAAAACTAAAAATGAAAATAATAAAAAGTATCTTTCGAATCTTAATGGGAACCTGTGGTCATTAAGCCTATATTATTACATACCTAAAGCGTTGCCAGGTAGTAATATATAGGTAAAAATAGATCCAATATGATTGCAGGTGCAAGTGAGGGCGGTATACAAAGTAGGTAAAATAAAAATATGTTTATCGTAATACCTGGCAACTATGCACAAAACCTTAATAGGGTCGTTTATTGCCCCATTGAAAAAGCAAAAAGGCAGCATCTTATATCTTGGAATTTACTATATATATATAAAAAAAAAGGTCAATCAGTTTTCAGTAAAGATCGGAGACAAACTTTGTTGAAAACTCATTTGGGGTGTGTTTTCTGTTTTGTGAAGTCACTGATCATTTTATACCTCTGTAATAAAAATTTTTATTTTAAAAGCAATCAACGTACGGAACACTAATTGCGCAAGTTCAACTTGCTCTTGACCGGTTATTTCCTATTGTTATCACTGCTTTTACCCCGTGATTGTTATCCATTGGTCACCAGTCATCACGGAAAATTGATTTTTTCCAATTATATTTCAATCTAGAAATTCGAAAACACATGAATATGGATACAACTGATTTATTAGAGTAACACATATTTTAGACCTACCATATTGTAACGTAAACTGTTGCAAGTTAGGTAATGGCCACTTATGTTCCGGAACATTTAATAAAACAGCGCATTTCTTGTTTTTAACGGCCCCATAAAAGTTGGACGGGACGGAAAGTTTCTTTATTTTGTCCGTTGCTTTCCTCAAATTTCTACTAGGATGCTTGGCGAAAAGTATGGAACAGTAGAGAAATGATGGAGGCAGTTTTGGCATTATTGTTTAAACCTACTATGTAAATTAAGGCCGCCGTATTTCCCAAGGGTATGGTGTAGATATGTGGATGATGATTTCGCGATCTTTGATACAAAGAAAGCAAACAATAGATGATTTTGTTTCCAAATTAAATAACCGATATGATTCCATGAAATTGAGAACAAAGGACAATTGCCTTTTCTCTTTCATTAAAAATAATAATTTGATATCTATAGAAAAGACACAATAAGAGATAGATATATGCCTAATGATTCATTTCACTGCAAACAACACCAATTAGCCGCATTACATTTTTTAGTTCATCATTTGATCACTTTTCCTCTCCATAGAGTAAACTTCAATAATGAAAGGAATCGTATTTCGAATATAACTAGAGTTAATAGTTATGACGATGACTTAATAAATAAGTTAACAAATAGACATAAGTTCACGTTAAATATTCAGAATTCCACCTTTTTTACACGCGAAGAAAATAAGACCAAGATTGTCTCTATACCATATAATCCGAAATGTAACAGGGGACCCAATAAGGTATTTAGTAAGGTAGGCCTCACTTTAGTCTATAAGTCATCAGACAATTTGAGAAATATCTTAGGAAATCCCAAAAATAAGATTCCTAATTGTGAGAAAAGTGGAATTTATGAAATTGGTTGTAATGATTGCTACGAAAAATATGTTGGGCAAACTAAAAGGTCAATTAAAACACGATTTAAAGAACATTTAGAGCAGGGGGTGCTCAAACTTGAACTGCTGGCGATCTACCTCAATATTGTTAGACTACGATTGAACGACTCTGAGAGGCTGCAAATAAGTGTGATGCAGGATTGTCGTCTAGGTAGGGTGTATCGTGGCATAGATATTAGTTTTCCGCACAATATGCATTTTTTTAGTCAAGGTAAGTGTAGGTCTGCTCTAAAATGTCAATAAAAAAACTCATAATTATTCAATATTGCGAGTTTATTGATTCTTACAAAACAAACGAGTTCTAGTGTCTACACTTAACTAAAGAGTGACTTTGGATGTTGAAGCGTGGCACTGCATGTCCTCAGCATACTTTTCATAAGATGGTACGTAATTACCGAGTGCTAATCGCAAGCATGATGACATATGTTCGTCAGTTAGTCGATTGCGACATTTTGACTTAATTATCTTCATTTCAGAAAATGCAGACTCGCACAAGTAAGTTGACCCAAACATTGCCGTCAGTTGAAGGGCGATTTGCCTTAGATTCGGATATTTATCTTCAGACATAAAACACCAGAATTTTGTATCAGATGCTGTGGCTTTGAGATGTATATCTGATATAATCTGCACTAACCCATTTTCAACAGAACATGAGTCCATGTTAAACTGACTTGCTATTTCAGTAGCTAATTCCTCAATGTTTTTACACCAAAAAGGATAACTCATAAATGATATTTGCCAATTTACTGAAATCATAAAAACGTATTTCAAATTAGCCCTAAATATTTGATAATTCTGCCTCATAAATATCATAATTTAACTGAGGAATCCTTGCTTTCAAAGACGGAAAATTTTTCAGATCCTTTCTTTTCAGTTGATCTATCATAAGTTGCAATTTACTTTTGAATGCGTTTATTGGGCTAATCATCTCAATAATAGTTTTTCCTTTACCTTGAAGCTCCAAATTAATGGTGTTTAAATGCATTGTGATGTCTGTCAAAAATGCCAAATCAGTCAGCCATTTTCCGTTTTTCAGCATCTGAGTGTCATCACCTCTTTCGTCCAGAAAAGCTGTTATTTCGGGCAATAATTCTTGAAACCTTTCTAGGAATTTTCCGCGACTCAACCACCTGACGTCCGTGTGAAAAACTAAATCAGTGTGTTCAGCTGACTCATTATCTTCCAACTGCAATTTAAAGAGCCGTCGTTGCAAGCTACGTGCACGAAAAGAATTCACAATTTTTATTGCAATGCCCATAATCTCCTCCATGTTTAGAACTTTTGAACACAAAACTTGTTGATGTATAATGCAATGGAAGGAGAAAAATGAAGGGAAATCATCATTAGCTCGACACAATGCCACAAAACCGTTTTCGTTTCCAGTCATTGCTGGTGCTCCATCGGTTGTAATGCACACTAGTTTATATATTGGTAGCTTGTAGTTTGTTACAAAATTGAAGAAAACGTCATATATATCTTCGCCACGCGTCTTTCCTTTCAGAGGAATCATTTAAGTTGGGAATGTGGAATCTTTGGCACAATGATACTACTCAGTATATATCACCACTACACCAAACACTTTATTTTTGCACTCGACGCGCGTTTCGCTAACTATGTTAGCTTCATCAGGAGCGATGATGAAGCTAACATGGTTAGCGAAACGCGCGTCGAGTGCAAAAATAAAGTGTTTGGTGTAGTGGTGATATATACTGAGTAGAGGAATCATTGTCAAAAACTCTTCCTTAGCCGACATGTCATTGAATACCATTCGAATAAAAATACACAGCTGGGCAGTGTCTGTCATATCGGTGGATTCGTCGAACTGTAAAGAAAAGTCTGTACATTCCATGATATCATGTTTTAGTTTATCTGCCATGTCCTGACTCATGACTTCAACACGCCTTGTGACAGTCGGACGAGATAACTGAAGTTCTCTAATAGCAGAAATAATCGCTATTTTATTTTTAAAATCTCCAAATAAAGTCTCACCCGCTTCACACGCGCACAACCAATCTATCATCAAATGGTTTCTTGTGTTTCGCCAATATATGACGCGATCGTTGCAGCTTTCGATTGTTGGCTGCTCTTTTTCAAACAAGTTATCAAATCACGTACTTTTCGTTTTCTTAATTCACTCTGTGACGGAAAATCCTTTTCATAGTTTTTATGGACCGTTTTATGATGCCTCTCTAAGTTCCCACGCTTAGGTATTGCAACTGACGCACGGCAAATGAGATAAATGCACTTATCCTTTACCATACAAAAGAAAAATTCTTCCTCCCAATCGTTATTAAAATGATAAGTTTTACTTTTCTTCGCCGCACTCATTTTGGACTATTTATTAATAAACTTTGTATCGATGTATCGCCTTCAAGTTACAACTCAGACTGACTCCTATTCCTGCAGGCGAAACATTTATATCGGCGCGAACGAAGTCTCGAATGTTCCCGTCAAACACGCCGCCCGAAGTTTTTAGAAAAATCGGCGGGAATAAAAAACGCGGCTTTTCTTTGACAAGTACCGCGCGTTCCTTTGATAAAGCCGCCTTTTGCCGCTAACAGGGGGTTATTACGATAAAATAAAGTGATGAGGGGTTATTCTGACCTAATTGTGGATCGAATAAATTTTAGTAATTTATTCATTACATTTTGTTTTAGTTATCTAAAACAAAATCTGTGAATAGTTCTATATCGGATTTTTTTTCTCGAGATCGACTCAAAAAGCACTCGCAATCGACTTGTCGATCGCGATCGACCGTTTGAGCACCCCTGCTTTAGCCTATAAGTCATCAGACAATTTAAGAAATATCTTAGGAAATCCCAAAAATAAGATTCCTAATTGTGAGAAAAGTGGAATTTATGAAATTGGTTGTAATGATTGCGACGAAAAATATGTTGGGCAAACTAAAAGGTCAATTAAAACACGATTTAAAGAACATTTAGAGCATTTAAAATACACCAGAACAGAAAAGTCTAGCATTACCGAACATGCCCTTGAGGCTGATCATACTGTAACATTAGATAATCTAAGACTGATTAAAAATGTATCTGATAGGAGATTATTGAACGCATACGAAAGTACGGAAATTATAAAATGTAAAAGTAGTTTAAATAAAGACAGAGGGTCTATTCCGTAAAGTCCCCTCTACAGGTTACCTCGCCTATACCATTAATTCCGCCTGAGTAATTCAGGTGTTAGGCTAAGTATAAATAGGGTAGATTTGTAGTTTAGTTTAGTCAATCCTCGCTCCTGATGATGTTAACATGGTTAGCGAAACGCACGTCGAGTGCAAAAATAAAGTGTTTGGTGTAGTGGTGATATATGCTCAGTAGTGTCATTGTGTCAAAGATTCCACATTCCCAACATAGTCTAATTCTTTGTGTTCCCTCCTTGGTTTCGTCGACAGTTTCTTTGCATCCGTTTCGGGTCCTAGCGAAAATGTTACCGATTTATAACGAGCCTAAATGATATCGGAAACTTTTTTACCCCAGCTTAAGAACGGTTGCTAGGAAGCAAGCATTAGGAACATCAAGCGTTCTTCCCGATTTCGACCCAAAACTGTTGAGACCAAAATTTTTTCTGATTGAAATTAAATTTGAGCTTTAAAGTTGAAATGACTTAAAAATTCCTGCTCTTAAACGGTTCGCAAAATGTTATTTCTCGCGCAAAGTAATATAAAAATATCAAATAGTAAACAACTGCAACGCATTTTCCGTCGTTTATAAACTGATGTGTCGTAATATTTTCCTCATTTGTGCTTATTCTTCGCAGCGAAAAATTGAATGTAATTTTCATTTATCTTATTTCGCATTTCCCAAAGGATTTTTATAAATTGGAAAATGAAATTTTAAAACGAAAAATGGAATACATCAATAAATCAATGAATGAATATTTATAATTTCAACAGATTTATTAGGGACTTTGAGTAATAAAGGGTGTCTCCAAATTCACGCAAGAAGTAATTTTGATAGAAAACGCAGGTTTTTAATTAAAAATTGCAATTTTATTATCGATTCATAAAGTATACAGTATAGGGTTATGTATGGAATAACATTTCGGGTAAATAGCCTCCACGGCTTTGCTGGCACACAGGCACTCTTTTGTCGAAATTTTCCATGACCGTTTTGCATACGAGGCTGGTTTGAAAAGTCCGTGCAAAAATAAAAACTACTTATGTGTTTGGGGTAAACCTTTTTTATTTTTCGACATAGTCTCCTTTTAGGCTTATACACTTCGTCCAACGATGTTCTAGTTTGTTGATCCCTTCCGAATAATAGGATTTGTCCAAGTCTGCAAAATATCCATTAGTGTCTGCAATCACCTCCTCGTTTGAATAAAATCTTTGTCCCGCCAGCCATTTCTTCAAATTGGGGAACAAATAGTAGTCCGAGGGAGCCAAGTCTGGAGAATAGGGGGGATGTGAAACGAGTTGGAATTCTATTTCCATTAATTTTGCGACCACAACTGCTGAGGTGTGTGCTGGTGCGTTGTCGTGATGGAAAAGGACTTTCTTGTGGGCCAATCGCGGGCGTTTTTCTTGCAGCTCGGTTTTTTTTTTTTAAACGGTCCAATAACGATGAATAATATTCACCTGTAATAGTTTTACCCTTTTCCAGATAGTCGATGAGGATTATCCGTTGCGAATCCCAAAAGACAGTCGCCATAACCTTTCCGGCCGAAGGAACGGTCTTCGCCTTTTTTGGTGCAGATTCCCCCTTGGTAACCCATTGTTTAGATTGTTGTTTGGTCTCAGGAGTATAGTAATGTATCCATGTTTCATCCACAGTGACGAAACGACGCTTAAAGTCTTCCGGATTCTTCTGGAACAGCTGTAAACCATCCTTGCAACACTTCACACGATTTCGTGCAGAGTCACCATAATGTTTATCAAGCTTCTCTTTAGTCTCCTGAGGCGTTTTGCCTTTCATAAAGTAATGTTTAATCACCACACGAAATTCTTTTTCGTCCATTTCTTGAAAATCACTCGACTTCCTTGATTCACACGAATGCCAAACACAAAGAAATAGACCAATATGGCTGAAATTTGGTGTGTGCGTTCATTCAAGAGATGCTACTAACTAAACATGACCTCGATACGCGCCGGTGGTGCCATCTCTCGGACTTTGCACGGACTTTTCAAACCAGCCTCGTAAATGTGGCGGAAGTTCGTTGATACAGCGCTTAATTTCCTCCTTCAAGTCGTGGGCGGTCGTGGGCTTGTTGGCCCTTAGTTTAAAAAATCCCAAAGAAAAAAGTCCAACGGCGTTAGATCGCATGATTTGGGCGGCCAATTTTGATCACCAAAACGGGACATTACACGACCAGGAAATGACTCATGCAGTAATTGAATTGTTTCTCTTTCCATATCTTGCAATTTAGGCACAAAAAACTGGATTATCGTATCGCGATAAGGATCACTATTCACTGTGATTGCCTGGCCAACCGCATTTTTGAAGAAGAATGGTCCGATGATGCCTCCAGCCCAAAATCTGCACCAAACAGTGATACGTTGTGGATGCATTTGTTTCGCAACAGTCACGTGTAGATTGTCTGAACCCCAAATGAGGTAATTTTGTCGATTAACGAAGCCATCAATATGGAAATGAGCCTTATTGTTCCATAATTCATTCAGCGAACTCTCTTCGTTGTGCGTGATCAGTAGGCTTTTCGGTTCTTGAGTTAATTGAACTTTGTAAGCATGATGATGCAAATCTTTCGTGAGAATACGCTGTAAAGAGCTTCTCGAAATGTCCAATTCTTGATCACGGTGCCGAATTGATGTTTTTGAAGTCTCAGCAACACTCTCATGAACTGCTTCAATGTTTTGTGTCGAACGATTTATTGAAGGACGGCCCGAGCGGTTAAGATCATTAATTGATCCAGTTTCCCTGAATTTTTCAATTAATCTCTTCACAGTTGATGAGGTTAAATTACTATTCCGACCATACTTTGTACGAAAATTCCGAACTATAGCTGCCAAACTTTCACTATTTTTAAAATATTGCTCAACAATGAAAACACGTTGTTCTTTTGTGTAGCGCTCCATTTTTAATAACCCTGAACTGGCAGCTGTCACACTGTGTTTTTGTTTTGTTGGCAACACTTTACCATACAAATGGCGCCAAATTCAAATCTTGCGTGACTTTTGGGACACCCTTATTTTTTCTTTAGAAAGAAATTGAAATTTATTTATTTATTATTTTTATTTATTTAGTAGTAGTATTCACAATACTTTTCGATTTACATTTAAAATAAATTTAACAAACAATTTCATAGCCTGATTAAAAACTAATATTTTTTTACAAAATTTATTGTTCCTTTTCTAAACATATACATAACTTGTGAAACATATATGTTTCACAAGTCTGCAAAAAAAAAACTGAGAGCTGTTTTGGTTTTTTTGCGTAATTCTTATGTTTTTGGGTGTACTGAATCCGAAAATGACTTTCATTTTGTCATAGAACGTCACGTTTTCTGACAATGTAGGTATCTATGTTAAACAAGTTATCATCTTAAAATAAAAGATAAAAGACTAAAAAATTTTTTTAAATTTATAATTGCGTAACAAAACTTATTTTTTATCTAAAATACATTCATTAGTAAGCACTAAACACATTTCTTTTTCCCAGTGAGACTCCTTTTGGTACATTTTCGCTTGTAGGAAGCATCTGGAAGGTCTCTCTGAAGCGTCCAACAGTAGTCTGCCATCATTGAGACGCTCCATCTTCCCTGGTATCTTTTTTCCATCTCCTTAATATCTTGGTGAAATCGTTCACCTTGCTCTTCACTCAGATCTCCTAAATTTTCTGGAAAGTAGTCGAGGTGGGAATGAAGAAAATGTACTTTTAAACTCATAAGGCAACCTGAAGCTTGAAATGCTTTTAACATTCTTTTGACGATTTGTTTGTAGTTAGGGTCTTTGTTATTGCCTAAAAATTTCTCTATGACCTCTTTAAAGGCAATCCACCCTTCTCTTTGAGGATCCGTCATAGTTGTGGTGAATTGTGGATCAGCCATAAGCTGTCTAATATCTGGTCCAACGAAAACACCTTCCTTCAACTTTGCCTCCGAGAGGCCTGGAAACTTTAATATTAAGTATTTGAAGCAATTTCCATCTCTTGGAAGTGACCTTACAAATTGCTTCATCAATCCCAGCTTTATATGAAGCGGTGGTAGAAGAACTTTATGAGGAGGCACCAAAGTTTCATGCAGGACGTTCTTTTCGTCAACTTTAAGCTCCCTCGGAGGCCAACACTTTTTGGTCCAGTGATTTGCTCGGTCTCTACTATCCCATAGACACAAAAAGCAAGGGAATTTGGTAAACCCAGATTGTTGTCCGAGCAACATGTCCAAGAGTTTTAAATCACCGCACACTTGTCAACCGTGGTCTTTATATTTTAATTTGCAAAGAACCAATTCCAAGTTCTTGTAGGTTTCCTTGAGGTGTACGGAATGACCGCATAGAAACCTCCATTGTGAAGCAGAACCGCTTTAAGGCTTCTTTTTGAAGAATTTATGAAAATACGCCACTGTGCTGGGTCGTATGAGATCTTAAATGTATCCATCAAACCTTCAATATTGGTACAATAAACCAACTCGTCCTCTTGGGCAAAGTAGGAAGTGAACTGCTTCTCACGATATCTAAACCAGGAGGAAGACACTCCCGGCAAAAGTAAGTTCCTGCTTTTGAGCCTTGATCCAAGCAACTGCTGTCATCTTCAAATTGAAAACTTGACTTGTCATCGGGTTCAGGTACAGCACCATCTTCGTCGGAACTTGGAATCTCTTCCAAGGTAGCAGGGGCCTTGGGCACTGGTATTTCGGTCCCATGAGGGATGGGACGAATAGCTGATTGCAGATTGGGGTATGAAATGGATTGCTTCCATTTTGAATTATACCCTTTCACATTACACGAACAAGAGTAACAATCATCACTATGGTTCTTTTGCTCGCGCCATACCATAGGAATCGCATATCGGAAAGCTTTTTTCTTGCCCTTAAACCAATTTCGAAGGTCTTCAATGCATCCTTTGCAGACTTTATGAGGTGCCCAAACTTTATCCTGATCTCCAAGTTTTAGGCCAAAATACGTGAAGTATACTTTTTTTACAAAGTCCGTAATATTAAGTTGTTGCTTTAATACCATATATTCGGCACAAATATAGGGTGTTTTTTTAGAGGTATAGAACTTTGAAATGGAATAAAACAAAGATGAATTTTTTAAACTGACATGAAATTCACTTTATTCGAAAGATAATCTTCTGGCATTATAATTTAAATATGACTTCTGGCATATGACCGCCACGGCTGGCTCGGACGTAGTCTAATCTGGAGGTCCAATTTTCGATGACTTTTTCCAACATTTGTGGCCGTATATCGGCAATAACGCGGCGAATGTTGTCCTCCAAGTGGTCAATCGTTTTGGGCTTATCGGCGTAGACTAGCAACTTCACATATCCCCACAGAAAATAGTCTATCGGCGTTAAATCGCACGATCTTGGAGGCCAATTCACGGGTCCGAAACCTGAAGCTATGCGGTTACCAAACGTTTCCTTCAATAAATCAATTGTGGCACGAGCTGTGTGACATGTTGCGCCGTCTTGTTGAAACCACAGCTCCTGCACATCATGGTTGTTCAATTGATGAACGAAAAAGTCAGTAATCATGGCTCTATAGCGTTCTGACCAGCATCGTTTTTAAAGAAGTACGGACCAATGATTCCACCAGCCCATAAAGCACACCAAACAGTCAGTTTTTCTGGATATAACGGTGTCTCAACATACACTTGAGGATTATCATCAGTCCAAATACGGCAGTTTTGTTTATTGACGTATCCATTCAAACAAAAGTGAGCTTCATCGCTAAACAAAATTCGCCTATGAAAATCGGGATCAACGGCAATCTTGTTTTGGGCCCATTCACCGAATCTACGCCTTGCTAGGTGATCGTGTGGCTTCAATTGTTGCACGAGTTGGATTCTGTAAGCACGCAAACCAAGATCTTTCCGCAAAATCTTCCATAAAGTGGATGGACACATATCCAATTCCTGTGCACGATGGCGGATAGACTGATTCGGGTCTTCCTCTACGCTACGCTCTACAGCAGCAATGACTTCTTCTGTACGCACTGTACGACGTCTCTGTGGATGCGTATTATCATTTAGAGTAAATGTGGTGCGAAAACGTTCCATAGTTAATCGAATTAATTGCTCTGATGGACGATTATGTTGACCGTAAAATGGACGTAGTGCGCGATACGTATTTCGAACAGAACCATGATTTTCAAAATAAATTTGCACAATTTGGAAGCGTTGTTCAGGCGTCAGTCTATTCATGTTGAAATGCCAAACCAAACTAAACATAAATCACTTGACAGCTGACAAAATGGCCGCCAGTTAAAAAAGTGTTGCCAACTTAAAGTTTTATACCTCTATAAAAAAACACCCTTTATAACAGAAACTGTCAGACGAATTCACACACTTCCGCATAGATGACATTGCACTATATTGAACCAAGATCTATAAAACAATGACGAGTTAACATTTTGTAATTGTACCGCGCCACTTTCTACACTATCGGAGCGCGCACGTTCTGGTTACAACGTTTATGTTTGTTAATTTAGCTCACACAGGGCGTTCTTTATTTAGAAAGTAATGATAGTTATGGCCTGTATACATTTAAAAACAGTAATCAAAATAAAATTGTACCTATTTATTTATGACTTCAAGTTAGCCCAAAAAAACCCTTTTTTATAATAAAATTTCGCGTTTTGCAAAATAACCTGACGTTCTGGAATTTTTTGAGTATTTTTTTAGTTTTCAGAACACCTAAATACATAGAAATCAGTTGAAAACATCCAGACCGCATTTTTGTTGCAGACCTGTGTTATTCTTATTAAACGTAAATGACTTTGGACGACATTTTATAGCAAAAAGAAAAATGTTATTAAAGTCTTAGAAGTTGTCTTAAGTAAAAAATGGCTAGCTTAGTGACATATTAATTAAATTTTATCTAGTAAAAATATCTTCGCCAAAAATAACTGTAAATATGAGTAATTTTAGAGAAAGTTAACACTAATTAGGAAAAATTAAAGTATCCTCTCCCTTTTTTAATTTAATGTCTGAAAATTTTAATTACAACTTTTTATGAACTTCCGACGGTTTCATGTTTAACCTAAAAATATTTAATATCTCGAAAATACTTTTCAATTTTTTACGTAGCGTCGAAAGGTTCTTTATATCGTACATGATGAGTCAACGACAGAGTAAAGTTCATTATCTCATTTATTTCGGGAATGACGAAGAAATGTTAACTAAAATAGTTTTAGGGAATGTTAAGGTGCATAGTTTAAAATTATTTTTGAGTATACAGAGTACTTAAAAAAAGTGTGGCCGATATAACATGTTTTTTTTTTAAATGGAACATCTAATTTATTTTTAAATTCTGGGTAAAATTTTATAACTTTTTTATTAATAATATTATATACCTAAACCTAGTAGTGTTTCTAATATTTCAATTTTTTAAAAAAAAATACTAGTTTTCAGTTTTGTAAAAAATTGTCAGTAGCGCCATTGTTACTGAAGGTGGAATACTCATAATTGGTACGAGCGTTCCACAGAGATGAAAAAAAAGACATAGGTAAAGAAATTTGAGTTAGACGCTACAGGGTGTTCAATTATTGCTACTTGTTAAGGATGCTTTTCAGTTTCCGTTGACTGTCTTTAATGATGTCTTCTGAGCCTTTTGTTTTTGTCATAAACATATGTATGTGTTTTGTGAATGTCCTTTTATCTTTTTGTTCTTTGTACAATGTTCCATACCATTTTATGTTTATAACTATTGTTATTCTTGGAACTAATATATGATTATTATTATTATTATTATTATTATGGTTTTTGTTTTTCTTTCTCACATTTGGTCAATGTGATTCCATGTTTGGCTGACGGGCGCAAACCAAGTCAGCACAAACGCATTACCATTGTGTATTAAGGAATGACCTGACAATCTTACATGTTTTCAAAATCACTGACTTCTGAATGTTTTTGTGTATGTTTGTGTCCTAATTGTACTAAGTGTGGTGTGAATGTTGTTGGTGTAAGACCTGTGGCTGATATAATGAGGGGGACAATGATGACTTTTTCTTGTTTCCATAGCCTTTTTATTTCCGTTGCAAGGTCTGTGTATTTGGAAATTTTTTCTGTGTATTTCGTTTAAATGTTTGTGTCGTTGGGGGCAGCTATGTCAATTAGATAGGTGACTTTTTCTTTTTTGCACTGAAAAGTAATATCGCGTCTATTGGCGGAGACTGTTTTATCTGTATGGATACTGATGTCCCAGTAGAGTTTGTAATCTTTATTTTCAAGTACGGATGTTGGTGTGTATTTGAAGTAGGGATCTGTGTTTTCTATGAGCTTGTATGTTGTGGCTAGTGCTTGGTGAACTACTTTTGCCGCTGAGTCATGTCTGGCTGTGTATTCCGTTCCGGCTAATATTTTACATCGGTTTGTTATGTGTTCGATCGTTTTTTTTCTGCTGTTGGCATTTTCTGCATCTGTCTTCTCTAATAGTTGGGTCTTTGATGATATGCTTTTGGTAGTTTCTGGTTAATATGACTTTATCCTGGATGGCAAGTAAGAAGCCTTCTGTTTCCGGGAATAGCTGCCCATCCCGTAACCAGGTGTATGATTGTTTTTTATTTACGTGGTCTTGTTCTATGTGGTATCTGTGTTTTCCGTGGAGTGTTTTTTCTGACCACGTTTTCATCTTTTCCTGTTGTAATTGGGTGTGACTGTGTGTATCTGCTGGGTGGTCTACCCGGCATAAGTCGAGTAGGGTAAAGTTTTAATATGCTTTGACTGTTGCTGTGTGGAGGCTGGTTTGCTTGGTGTGAAAGAATTTCCTAAGTGCTTGTATTTGTTTTGTGTGTAATGATCTGATGTCTATAATTCCTCTTCCTCCTGCCTTCCTCTCGATGTTAAGTCTTTCTTTGCATGCGTTGGGGTGTAATTTCCTGTATTTGGTGAATTGAGATCGTATAAGGATGTGAATATTTTCTATATCTGTTTGTGACCATTTGATGATACCAAATGAATATGTGAGTATAGGTATAGCGAACGTATTGATGGCTTTACTGAGATTCTTAGAGTTGAGTTTTGTTTGTAAAAGTTTCGTCAGTCTGTTTTTGAATTCGGTTCTGAGCTCTGTTTTGATGTGAGTGTGGTTGAGTTTGGTGCTTTGTTGGAAGCCTAGTTATTTGTATGTTTCTTTGTCGAGCATGTTATCGAGTGTTTCATTGTTGATGGTTTCTGTCTCATGGTGGTACTTCCATTGGCCTTTGTTGATGTGGAGCACTTTGCATTTACTTATACCAAATTCCATATTGACATCTAAGGTGAATATTTCTGTTTTGAGGAGTTCTTTCAGCTGTGTTTTTGTGGCAGAGTAGAGTTTTATGTCATCCATATATAGGAGGTGGTTTATTTTATGTTGATTCACTTTTTGGTGTCTGATATTGAAGCCATGCTCTGTTCTGTTTAGTATACTTGAGAGTGGATTGAGACAGAGGCAAAACCATAGAGCGTTGAGCGAGTCTCCCTGAAATATACCCCGTCTGATGTACAGCTCTTCTGTATGGATGCGTTCGGTTTGTGTTTCTAGGCGTATTTTGGTTTTCCATGTTTTCATAATTTGTGCTAGAAATTGCCTGAGGTGTTGGTTGATTTTATAGATTTCTAAGGCTCTGATTAACCAGCTGTGGGGTACGGAGTCGGAGGCTTTTTTATAGTCTATGTAGCCGATGTGAAGGTTTCTGTGTTCTTTTCTGGTTTGTCCCATAATCACGCTATCTATGATCAGCTGCTCTTTGCATCCTCGACTATTTTTCCTGCATCCCTTCTGCTCGTCTGTGATAATATTGTTGTCTGTTAGGTGTTGTTCTATTTTCTTGGAAATTGCGGCTGTGATGATCTTGTATAGGGTTGGAAGACAGGTGATAGGTCGGTAGTTTGACGGGTTTGTGGTGTCTGAGCTTTTGGGTTTAACGTATGCTATTCCTTGTGTAAGGAAAGGGGGAAATATGTGTGGTTGTAGAATGGCTTTGTTGATTTGGTGTGTGAGTGCTTCGTGTGTGGTGGTAAACTGTTTGTACCAGAAGTTTTGTATATTGTCTATTCCAGGACATTTCCAGTTGTGTGTGTGTTTGATAGTTTTTGTAATTTCTTGTGTATTTAATGTGGAATTTTCTTGTTCTGTCACATGTTTATGTTTGTCTTCTTCGGCTTTGATCCAGGGGGTGTTATTATTGTGTAGTTTGGGTTCTGACAAGATACTTTTCCAATAATCTGTGAGTTCTTGTTTGTTTGGTGGTTTAGTCACTGCTGTCTGTTTGTTGTACATAGTTTTCCGGTAGAACTGTTTTTCGCTTCTTCGGAAGAGGTTGTTAGTGTCTTTCCTCTCGTTTGATTCTTTGTATCTACGGAGTCTTGCGGCATATACAGATAGTTTTTATTTCAAGGTATCGAGGATTTCTGGCAGTGTTCTGTTGGGAGACTTAGATTTGATCTTGTTTACCCCCTGTGTGACACGTTTGGACGCGTTCCCGCTTATATTACTATTATTATGTATGTATATATATATATATATATATATATATATATATATATATATATATATATATATATATATATAACCCTACGGTTTATTCGATATGAATAATAGGGAAGCTTGTGCACTCTCAATTTAAACCTGCCTCGAAATTTACTCTAATTCGTTTTGAGCGAGTGAACAACGAAACGTAATTACAGCCGCTGAATTAAATTTTCCTGAAAATCTATAACCTAGGTTAGTTAAAGTAAATTTCAATTTACTAGAGTTCTTTCGTTTTTCTATGCATTTTATTATAATTGAATGGAGAGGTTAGAATAGCACAGAAAGGGATGTCATTTAAAATAAATACACTTCTATGTGACTGCCGACACTACGCAATACTGTAAAAAAATGTATCTTCTTGCGCATATGTACTTCTTAGAGACCAAGAATCTGAAAATTATGTTACAGTTTCACTCTTTTCAACTTGAATAGACATAATATAGCAACAAAAACAAATTATTCACAATAGACAGAAAGGAGTTCCTTTTATAAATGTAATATTCGTTATAAATAGTAAAATCTCTGTAACCCTACATGTCCAATCGATTTCTAATATATTTCCAGTCCTAAACTGACCAGCCGGCGGCTTGTGGGACAAATTTAGCTTCTGCAAACTTTTTATCGCCGAAATGGACATGAATCTGATGTTTTACCACAAAACCGTGAGATAAGCAGTTTTCGTGTCGACCCGATGTCTTTTTTTTACTTTGTTTTGCTGAAGTAACGTTAGGCCTTTTAGAAATCGAGAAATATGCTTACTGGAGATATTTTAGTACGGTATTGAACGAAAAGTCTGCTTCAGTTTACAAAATACTGCAGAAAAGTCCATGTAGCGTATCTAAAATCATCCCAGGTGAATTTTATACCGTGTTCTACATACAAGATGTGATAAACGAGATGAAACAAAACTCAAGAGAAAATAAAACTGTTCATAAATACGAGTGGGAGCAAAATAAAAATAAGTAAAAATCCTCCCAACACAATAACGAACCCATCATGCAAAATGGAATGAGGATAGAAGTTGAACAATACATACATACTTGAAGCAAGTAATAACAATGGGATAAACAGGGCCTGCAGCTGAATAGAAATGACAAGGTGACAAACGATAGAATGAAAATAAAAAGTGCTGTGCGGATGGATACCGCAACATTCTGGCCGATATCGTCTAGATCAGATTGGGAGGAAGAATTTTTCTTTTGTATGGTAAAGGATAAGTGCATTTGTCTCATTTGCCGTGCGTCAGTTGCAATACCTAGTCGTGGGAACTTAGAGAGGCATCATAAAACGGTTCATAAAAACTATGAAAAGGATTTTCCGTCACAGAGTGAATTAAGAAAACGAAAAGTACGTGATTTGATAACTTGTTTGAAAAAAGAACAAACTATGTTCAGAGGACCAGCCAAACAATCAAAAGCTGCAACGATCGCGTCATTTAAAATATCTCATATATTGGCGAAACACAAGAAACCATTTGATGATGGATTGGTTGTGAAGAAAGCATTTATTGAAGCGGGTGAGACTTTATTTGGAGATTTTAAAAATAAAACAGAGATTATGTCTGCTATTAGAGAACTTTAGTTATCTTCAGTCAGGACATGGCAGATAAACTAAAACATGATATCATGGAATGTACATACTTTTCTTTACAGTTCGACGAATCCACCGATATGACAGACACTGCCCAGCTGTGTATTTTTATTCGAATGGTATTCAATGACATGTCGGCTAAGGAAGAGTTTTTGACAATGATTCCTCTAAAAGGAAAGACCCGTGGCGAAGATATATATGACGTTTTCTTCAATTTTGTAACAAACTACAAGCTACCAATATATAAACTAGTGTGCATTACAACCGATGGAGTACCAGAAATGACTGAAAACAAAAACGGTTTTGTGGCATTGTGTCGAGCTAATGATGATTTCCCTTCATTTTTCTCCTTCCATTGCATTATACATCAACAAGTTTTGTGTTCAAAAGTTCTAAACATGGAGGAGATTATGGGCATTGCAATAAAAATTGTGAATTCTATCCGTGCACGTAGCTTGCAATGACGGCTCTTTAAATTGCAGTTGGAAGATAGTGAGTCAGCTGAACACACTGATTTAGTTCTTCACACGGACGTCAGGGGGTTGAGTCGCGGAAAATTCCTAGAAAGGTTTCAAGAATTATTGCCCGAAATAACAGCTTTTCTGGACGAAAGAGGTGATGACACTCAGATGCTGAAAAACGGAAAATGGCTGACTGATTTGGCATTTTTGACAGACATCACAATGCATTTAAACACCATTAATTTGGAGCTTCAAGGTAAAGGAAAAACTATTATTGAGATGATCAGCGCAATAAACGCATTCAAAAGTAAATTGCAACTTATGATAGATCAACTGAAAAGAAAGGATCTGAAAAATTTTCCGTCTTTGAAAGCAAGGATTCCTCAGTTCAATTATGATATTTATGAGGCAGAATTATCAAATATTTTGGGCCAATTCGAAATACGTTTTTATGATTTCAGTAAATTGGCAAATATCGCATCATTTATTAGTTACCTTTTTTCGTGTAAAAACATTGAGGAATTAGTTACTGAAATAGCAAGTCAGTTTAACATGGACTCATGTTCTGTTGAAAATGAGTTAGTGCAGATTATATCAGATATACATCTCAAAGCCACAGCATCTGATACAAAATTCTGGTGTTTTATATCTGAAGGCAATGTTTGGGTCAACTTACTTGTGCGTGTCTGCATTTTCTGCAATGAAGATAATTAAGTCAAAATATTGCGATCGACTAACTGACGAACATATATCATCATGCTTGCGATTAGCACTCGGTAATTACGTTCCATCTTATGAAAAGTATGCCGAGGACATGCAGTGCCACGCTTCAACATCCAGAGTCACTCTTTAGTTAAGTTTAGACACTAGAACTCGTTTGTTTTGTAAGAACCAATAAACTCGCAATTTTGAATAATTATGAGTTTTTTCATTGACTTTTTAGAGCAGACCTACACTTACCTTGACTAAAAAGATGCATATTGTGCGGAAAACTAATATCTATGCCACGATACACCCTACCTAGACGACAATCCTACATCACACTTACTTGCAGCCTCTCAGAGTCGATCGATCGTAGTCTAACAATATTGAGGTAGATCGCCAGCAGTTCAAGTTTGAGCACCCCTATCTAGATAATCTAGAAAAAGGGTTAATCTCTATCGAGAAGGAGAGACGAACGAAAAAAAAATATATTTATTCTTCGGTTTCATCTTACTTTTTATTTAACCGCAACAATGTAAGTTTTTATCTCATCCCTGATGTGTTGCTAAGCCTTTTATAAAGTTTTGATTTTTCAAATCATTATAAAAACATTAGGGAGTTCGCTTTTCCAATATCTCTGTTCAAATAACGGCGATAAAATCTCAATTTTCCTCTATCATTAACAAAAAGCCGAAAGAAAATAAATGTTTAGACTGGGTTTAGGCATTTTTTTCTTCGACTATAGGATGTAGGTTAATGGCGAGGTTATTAATGTGCTTTGTTTTCACGATTTTCTTCCTAACAACTAAGATTTTCTAATGATTGTCGTTTATATTAAGGTAAAATTAAATGGAGAAAATTAAAAAATATAAATGTATATCTAAATGGTAAATAGGGACTAGATCTCTACTGCAAGCACCCGACTGTAGCGGCGCACAAGGCCAAGATAAATCCGGGACAGCCCCTAAAAAGATGATAGGATGGTCATGTCGGAAAGACGAGAGGTCAAGGATGTGTAAACGCAGAAAACGACAGAAAGAGATGAAAGGATGAATATATATAATGAAAAAACCAAGTTTTGCCAATTTCAACTCTGCATTAAAATAAAATACTAGGCTTCTCAACCTATCCTACAGAAATGGAATATTTTCTTCCTGCTGAAAATGCGCTACAGTTCAGCTGATACCCAAAAAAAGACAAGATCTTCATAAATAACTACCAACCAGGCGCACTGCTTTCAATGATATCTAAAGTCATAGAAAAAGATATCAATCAGCATCTTCTAAAATACTTAAATTGATTTATATTAATTAAAACAATCACACGACACAGAAACTAAAAAGGTCTATACGAGGCTGGTTTGAAAAGTCCGTGTAAAGTCCGAGAGATGGCACCACCGGCGCGTATCGAGGTCATGTTTAGTTAGTAGCATCTCTTGAATGAACGCACACCAAGTTTCAGCTATATTGGTCTATTTCTTTGTGTTTGGCATTCGTGTGAATCAAGGAAGTCGAGTGATTTTCAAGAAATGAACGAAAAAGAATTTCGTGTGGTGATTAAACATTACTTTATGAAAGGCAAAACGCCTCAGGAGACTAAAGAGAAGCTTGATAAACATTATGGTGACTCTGCACTTTCGAGTAGAACAGTTTATAAGTGGTTTCAAAATTGTCGGACTGGCCATATGGGCACAAGTGACGCTGAACGTTCTGGACGGCCTGTGGAGGTTACGACTCCAGAAATCATTGATCAAATCCATGATATGGTGATGGATGACAGAAGAGTTAAGGTGCGTGAGATTGCTAGTGCTGTGGGCATCTCGACTGAACGGGTACATCATATTTTGCATAAACATTTGGACATGAGAAAGCTATCCGCAAGATGGGTGCCGCGATTGCTCACGCTTGACCAAAAACGTAATCGTGTGAAGTGTTGCAAGGATTGTTTGCAGCTGTTCCAGAAGAATCCGAAGGACTTTAAGCGTCGTTTCGTCACTGTGGATGAAACATGGATACATTACTATACTCCTGAGACCAAACAACAATCTAAACCAGGGATGTCAAAGATACGGCCCGCGGGCCGCATCCAGCCCCCGGAACGTATCAATAAGGCCCGCGATCGCAATGAAGAATCATAATTTTTAACAACCGTATATTATATACTATATAATTAAATAAATAAAATGTTATAATAATTCAGTACATTTTTTTTATTTGAATCTGGCCCGCCTACACATTCTAAATTTAATATATGGCCCTCTGCAAAATTGAGTTTGACACCTCTGATCTAAACAATGGGTTACCAAGGGGGAATCTGCACCAAAAAAGGCGAAGACCGTTCCTTCGGCCGGAAAGGTTATGGCGACTGTCTTTTGGGATTCGCAAGGGATAATCCTCATCGACTTTCTGGAAAAGGGTAAAATTATTACAGGTGAATATTATTCATCGTTATTGGACCGTTTGAAAACCGAGCTGCAAGAAAAACGCCCGCGATTGGCCCACAAGAAAGTCCTTTTCCATCACGACAACGCACCAGCACACACCTCAGCAGTTGTGGTCGCAAAATTAATGGAAATAGAATTCCAACTCGTTTCACATCCCCCCTATGCTCCAGACTTGGCTCCCTCGGACTACTATTTGTTCCCCAATTTGAAGAAATGGCTGGCGGGACAAAGATTTTATTCAAACGAGGAGGTGAATGCAGACACTAATGGATATTTCGCACACTTGGACAAATCCTATTATTCGGAAGGGATCAACAAACTAGAACATCGTTGGACGAAGTGTATAAGCCTAAAAGGAGACTATGTCGAAAAATAAAAAAGGTTTACCCCAAACACATAAGTAGTTTTTATTTTTGCACGGACTTTTCAAACCAGCCTCGTATAATGGAAACCAGATACAGGCCGCTGTATCTGGTAATTACAAATATACAGTACAAGCTTTCTACACTTAGGAACAGGATTAAAATGTTAAGTAATATATCAATGGTATGGGAAAAAGGACATTAATCACAGCAGAAAGTCGTTCAACTTAACAAAACCTGGAAAAAATTCTGTCTTAGGATGACAATAACCAAGTAGACTTTAACGATATAAAAATCCGGGCAGCAGTTTTTTCTACAAAAGTTAACGATGCTGAATCCTACATAGTTATGTCGGGGTACTCCCATACCTCTAGGCTGTTCGCCTGATTGGATACCTAGAACTGACCAGCAATTTTAATTCCTTAGAGCATCGAAGAACAGTTGGCGACTTGAGTCTGTTCTACAAGTATTGTAGTGTGCGTGATTCACGCTTTTTTCGCACACGCGTCGCTCCTATATAGCTTTAGGGATTGCAGTCCATAAAAAAATCCGTGCCAAGCCACTTAATTGACAAATATGTATAAAATCTTTGTTTAAGATTACTATTTGCTGCTATTATAATAAATTCCAAATATTGATTGATAAAATTTGCCTTGTTTAAAGTTACTAAATCAAAACTGTATCGTCGAAAAAGAAATATTACACGTTATTTAGAGGAAACATTTGAAAAGCTCACCCCTAACCTTTTCTGTTATTCAGCTCAATTTCATGACAGTTCTCTTTATTATTTACGGAATATTATGTATTTTGATTTTCAAATTTACTCGAATTTATAATTTTACAAGAAAAATAGGATTAAATCGAAGAGGCATCTTTCTTGTGGGGCTTTAAAGATTTTTCTGAAAAATGTTTGTAAAATATCTATCTTTTAAACGAAGAATTGATCATGTAAAGATGGTTCAAGTTAGGCCAGGCAATAATTGCAGAGATAAAAGTAATGAAGAGAACTAAACTTTTGGGATGTCTTGTCAGCTTTGGCTTGATTTTAACAGTTTATTGAAAATGGCATAAAATTTTAACAATATATACAGAGAACCAGAAAGAGGGTCAGGTTGTATCCTAAATGACTAAGCATAAAACTACAAGTTTATATAGCTCGATTATATATCATATATGCTCGATTAACTTCGACTTTCTCAGTTGCTAATAAGTAAAGGTTGCCAAATAATATGGATGCAAAACGCTTGGTTTGTTGATAAATTCATTTTCAGCTTGCTTTGTATATGATTTTATACTTGGAGCACTAAGATATTACAGCGTCTAGAACAGGGATGCTCAAACTTGAACTGCTGGCGATCTACCTCAATATTGTTAGACTACGATCGATCGATTCTGAGAGGCTGCAAGTAAGTGTGATGCAGGATTGTCGTCTAGGTAGGGTGTATCGTGGCATAGATAGTAGTTTTCCGCACAATATGCATTTTTTTAGTCAAGGTAAGTGTAGGTCTGCTCTAAAATGTTAATGAAAAAACTCATAATTATTGAAAATTGCGAGTTTATTGGTTCTTATAAAACAAACGAGTTCTAGTGTCTAAACTTAACTAAAGAGTGACTTTGGATGTTGAAGCGTGGTACTGCATGTCCTCAGCATACTTTTCATAAGATGATACGTAATTACCGAGTGCTAATCGCAAGCATGATGACATATGTTCGTCAGTTAGTCGATTGCGATATTTTGACTTAATTATCTTCATTTCAGAAAATGCAGACTCGCACAAGTAAGTTGACCAAACATTGCCGTCAGTTGAAGGGCGATTTGCCTTAGATTCGGATATTTATCTTCAGATATAAAACACCAGAATTTTGTATCAGATGCTGTGGCTTTGAGATGTATATCTGATATAATCTGCACTAACTCATTTTCAACAGAACATGAGTCCATGTTAAACTGACTTGCTATTTCAGTAGCTAATTCCTCAATGTTTTTACACTTAAAAAGATAACTCATAAATGATGCGATATTTGCCAATTTACTGAAATCATAAAAAACGTATTTCGAATTGGCCCAAAATATTTGATAATTCTGCCTCATAAATATCATAATTCAACTGAGGAATCCTTGCTTTCAAAGACGGAAAATTTTTCAGATCCTTTCTTTTCAGTTGATCTATCATAAGTTGCAATTTACTTTTGAATGCGTTTATTGTGCTAATCATCTCAATAATAGTTTTTCCTTTACCTTAAAGCTCCAAATTAATGGTGTTTAAATGCATTGTGATGTCTGTCAAAAATGCCAAATCAGTCTGCCATTTTCCATTTTTCAGCATCTGAGTGTCATCACCTCTTTCGTCCAGAAAAGCTGTTATTTCGGGTAATAATTCTTGAAACCTTTCTAGGAATTTTCCGCGACTCAACCACCTGACGTCCGTGAGAAGAACTAAATCAGTGTGTTCAGCTGACTCACTATCTTCGAACTGCAATTTAAAGAGCCGGCGTTGCAAGCTACGTGCACGGATAGAATTCACAATTTTTATTGCAATGCCCATAATCTCCTCCATGTTTAGAACTTTTGAACACAAAACTTGTTGATGTATAATGCAATGGAAGGGGAAAAATGAAGGGAAATCATCATTAGCTCGACATCGCTTGTAATGCACACTAATTTATATATTGGTAGCTTGTAGTTTGTTACAATATTGAAGAAAACGTCATATATATCTTCGCCACGGGTCTTTCCTTTCAGAGGAATCATTGTCAAAAACTCTTCCTTAGCCGACATGTCATTGAATACCATTCGAATAAAAATACACAGCTGGGCAGTGTCTGTCATATCGGTGGATTCGTCGAACTGTAAAGAAAAGTATGTACATTTCATGATATCATGTTTTAGTTTATCTGCCATGTCCTGACTCATAACTTCAACACGCCTTGTGACAGTCGGACGAGATAACTGAAGTTCTCTAATAGCAGACATAATCTCTGTTTTATTTTTAAAATCTCCAAATAAAGTCTCACCCGCTTCAATAAATGCTTCCTTCACAACCAATCCATCATCAAATGGTTTCTTGTGTTTCGCCAATATATGAGATATTTTAAATGACGCGATCGTTGCAGCTTTTGATTGTTTGGCTGGTCTTGTGAACATGATTTGTTCTTTTTTCAAACAAGTTATCGAATCACGTACTTTTCGTTTTTTTAATTCACTCTGTGACGGAAAATCCTTTTCATAGTTTTTATGGACCGTTTTATGGTGCCTCTCTAAGTTCCCACGTTTAGGTACGAGTATTGCAACTGACGCACGGCAAATGAGACAAATGCACTTATCCTTTACCATACAAAAGAAAAATTCTTCCTCCCAGTCGTTATTAAAATGATAAGTTTTACTTTTTTTCGCCGCACTCATTTTGGACTATTCATTAATAAACCTTGTATCGATGTTTGGCCTTCAAGTTACAACTCAGACTGACTCCTATTCCTGCAGGCGAAACATTTATATCGGCGCGAACGAAGTCTCGAATGTTCCCGTCAAACATGCCGCCCGAAGTTTCTAGAAAAATCGGCGGGAATCAAAAAACGCGGCTTTTCTTTGACAAGTACCGCGCGTTCCTTTGATAAAGCCGCCTTTTGCCGCTAGCAGGGGGTTATTACGATAAAAGAAAGTGATGAGGGGGTTATTCTGGCCTAATTGTGGATCGAATAAATTTTAGTAGTTTATTCATTACATTTTGTTTTAGTTACCTAAAACAAAATCTGTGAATAGTTCTATATCGGAATTTTTTTCTCGCACTCGCGATCGACTTGTTGATCGCGATCGACCGTTTGAGCACCCCTGTTATAGATCATGTGTGCAATAATTGTCTCATTTTACTATTTATATTCCGAATGTAGAGACATTTTTTGATCTACGTTTAACTTGAAAATAATACTTAACTTTGCCAATTTTCTAACATTTTTTATTACGATTTTTTTTTCTTTTCGAATATATATATATATATATATATATATATATATATATATATATATGTATGTGTGTGTGTGTGTGTTATCTATCTAACTTAAAAAATACCCTCGCATGAAACAACTTGTCGTTATGAAAATCGAAACGTCATATTAAAAACACAAATGTTCAAAATACAATGGTGTTTAAATCCTATAATACAGACATTATGATATTAATGCTGTTTGGCTCTAAACTATTAGCAACGTATGGATTATCGCGCAGACCACCTCACAGTTTATGATTAGTAACAGTCCGGCTAGAACCAGTGCGCCAATTGTAAATCATAAATAAACCACCTTAGTTTGTAGTATCACGCTTGAAAATGTAGAAAATCTACGAAACTGCAGTAGCAGATAAATAAAAAAAATAAGTGACAAATAACAAAGTAATTCGTTTCATTTCATTTTGAAATTTAAAATGTACTGTCACAAAGTAACGGACACCTCAATTATACAAATGATTGACAAATCAGCTGATATTATTAAAGGTATTTTCTCGTTCAGAATATCCCATTCAAAGTTTTTATTTTTAACAATTTTTCACACATTTATTTTTACCACCTTAATCTTTTGGACGCAAGCCAAATAGTCAAACCAGAAAATCTCAACTTCTTGTTGTCCGGACCTTTATTCGGTCAACATAAAAAAGGCCTTCCATTGAGAATGTTCGTTTTTAGAATATTCATCCACTTTCTGAAAGTCGAGTACGTGAGCAATATGGAGATTAACATAAAATTCTAATCGATTAAAATTAATTAAAATTGAATTTTATGCAGGGTTCGATGTTTATTCTGCTATTATAAGCAAATTGGGAGTAAAAATGTGGTATAACTGTTATCAGTGAAATGACCATCCCTTGAGAGACATTAGCCAGTTTATATTGCTCTACGCAAATATACAAATTGGTTTTAGTTGTACTAGAATGTTATAATATACCATAATTTAATAGGTTTATGCATAATATGTTTGATGTATTGTTAAGTTTATTGCGGTATTTTATTATCCAAAAGTAAGTTATAACAGTTGCTCACAGAACCGGAATAAAGCCTCGGAACAGGACGGATGACGAAAACGGAACGTCAGTACGGTACATCCACGCAATAGATTAAGAATAACATCAAGAACTGATAGAAGAACTGAAAGAGAGAAATATAGAAATATGTGCTACTGAAGAAACAAAAAAGAAAGGAAAAGGGCAGATAGACTATGGGGAATTTATACTGATTTACAGCGGAGTCGAGAAAGAAAAGAGAGCAGTAGCAGGAGTCGGTATACTGGTTCACAAGAAATACAAAGACTTCATCGAAGAATGTAAGTATATATCAGAAAGAATAATCACAATAAAAATAAAGAGCGACCAACATCACGCATTTACTATTGTGTCGGTATATAGTTCGGAAGATTGCAAACTAAAACAAGAACGCGAAGCTTTCTATGAGATACTTCAAAATACCATAGACGCTATACCAACAGAAAACGATATTATTATGCTAGGAGACTTTATTTATTTATTTATTTACGGTTCATCAGAACCTAATTTAACTATCGGATAGGCATATTCTTACAATGTTGATATAATAGTTGCTTAAACTTATTTATGGTTTCACAATTTTTAATATTATTGTACTTGTAAAGAATATTCATATCAGACTGCATTTTATTAATAGCCAGATCCAAACTAACATCACTAATTGCAATCAGTGCATCGTCTGCAAATAGTCTAACATCCCCGTACTTTAAACCGTCTTTAATGTCATTTATGTATATGAGAAACAGTACCGGCGCAAGGGCAGAGCCTTGCGGTAGACCAATATTCACTGGTATCGCTGATGATGTCGTGTTTCCAATTTTTCTTTGTTGCTTTCTATTCGATAGATAATCTTCAAACTATTTGAATTCTATATCACGCATTTCAATTTTGTATAGTTTCATAAGCAATAATTTTCTGTCTATAGTTTTTCAAATGCTCTTTTTAAATCTATGAAAGTTGATACAATGTATTTTTTATTCATCAAATCTTCACGCCATTCACTTATAACATAATTAATTGCAGTTTCACATGAGTGTTTGCTTCTAAAACCCGATTACTCTGGAATAATAATATTGTTATCATTCAAATATTGCAGTAACTGATTTTTATCACTGTTTCAAGGATTTTTTCGTCAGTTGGAAGCGTATTTATTGGCCGAATCTCTTCAGGTTTTATAGTATATTTTATTTTTTCAATTGGCACAATTTTGGAAATTTTCCATTCGTTAGGCACTTTTCCTTACAGCATGCTATTATTGATGATATTGGCGTAAAAAAAAGCTGTGTACGTTATAGAATGTTTAATTACACCTTCAGATAAAATATTCTTACCGTCAATTTTATTTTTAAATTTTTTAACTATTTCAATTATTTCGTTACTATCTACTGTTTGAAATTTAAATTGGTGATTAATTATATTTGTATTTCCCATAGTATTCTGCACAACGTCTATACCATTTTTAATGATAATGACACTCTGAACAAAGAATTTATTTAAAAGTTCAACAATTTCTTTTTCATTTTCAATTATTTTACCATTCATAACGATTCTGTTTATTGCACTGGTACTTTTTGACATACAAATTTCTTCTTTTAAAACTCTCCACATTTCTTTGCTATTTCTTTGATTATTTTCAATTTTATTCTGTACATATTGCACTTTCTTCTGTTTAATCATATTTTTATATAATTTTTTCACTGTCTCGTAATCTTCCCAATCATTAGTTATTTTGGCTATTTGTTATTTTTCATACTCTATTCTATTTATGGCGTCGGTATGTAGACGACATATTGATCTGTTTTAAAGGAGACGACGAATCCTTCCAATCCACCTAAAATTCCTTGAATAGAATACATCCGAGTATAAAATTCACATTAGAAACCGAAATGAATAATAAAATAAACTTCCTAAACCTTTCCATCGCCAAAGATAACAATAAACCCTCATTCGATATTTTTGGAAAGCTCACTTTTACAGACACCACTATTCCCAATAATTCATGCCACCCCAGCTGACAAACTCGCAGCCTATAGATCCATGATTCACAGAGCATTCCCCATCCCTTTAAATAAACAAAATTTAGAGAAAGAATTAGATATAGTCAAGAATATTCCCCACAATAACGGATTTCAGGAAAAACCATAGATAACCTAATTAAAAATAAACAAAAACAACTAAATTTAAGACATATTTATCCAAACGTTAAAAACGATGAAAAACAAACTTTTCCCTCATTGACATATTTCGGACCAATTTCTAATAAAATTGCATATATACTCGCGAAAGACAACATAAATATCGCTTTTAAATCACCCCGAAAACTTTCCTCCCTCTTTTTCAATGTAAAAGACAAAACTCATAAATACAAAGACTATGAAATTTATAAACTGTCATGTAATGAATGTCATAGCCGTTATATAGGCCAAACAGGGAGAAATTTCGATACTAGATTTAAAGAACACTAAACATCTTTTAGATTAAACAAACAAAACTCCAACTTTGCTAATCACTTCCATCAAACAAATCATATTTTTTTCCAGACATAAATAATCTACAAATATTAGATAAAGCACAAAAAGGAAGAAAATTAAATATAGAGATATACAAGCACAATAAAAATAAAGATACAATCCTATTAAATAATCAAACAGATGTTCAGAATTCAACCCTGTTTGGCGTATTTTAAAAGTTTTCTTAGATATATCTTCAAAGAAGGAGTTTTTGTAAAGAATTCTAAGAAAATATTGCAAAGTATTTCTCCGAATTTGAAACAATAATGTCATTTAACCCTCTGTAATAAATTAATTTAAGTTCATTGTAATTTAATGATGGGTAATTCCAAATTGTACCTTACCACCTTAGTTTGTAGTATCACGCTTGAAAATGTAGAAAATCTACGAAACTGCAGTAGCAGATAAATAAAAAAAATAAGTGACAAATAACAAAGTAATTCGTTTCATTTCATTTTGAAATTTAAAATGTACTGTCACAAAGTAACGGGCACCTCAATTATACAAATGATTGACAAATCAGCTGATATTATTAAACGTATTTTCTCGTTCAGAATATCCCATTCAAAGTTTTTATTTTTAACAATTTTTCACACATTTATTTTTACCACCTTAATCTTTTGGACGCAAGCCAAATAGTTAAACCAGAAAATCTCAACTTCTTATTGTCCGGACCTTTATTCGGTCAACATAAAAAAGGCCTTCCATTGAGAATATTCGTTTTTTAGAATATTCATCCACTTTCTGAAAGTCGAGTACGTGAGCAATATGGGGATTAACATAAAATTCTAATCGATTAAAATTAATTAAAATTGAATTTTATGCAGGGTTCGATGTTTATTCTGCTATTATAAGCAAATTGGGAGTAAAAATGTGGTATAACTGTTATCAGTGAAATGACCATCCCTTGAGAGACATTAGCCAGTTTATATTGCTCTACGCAAATATACAAATTGGTTTTAGTTGTACTAGAATGTTATAATATACCATAATTTAATAGGTTTATGCATAATATCTTTGATGTGTTGTTAAGTTTATTGCGGCATATTATTATCCGAAAGTAGAGCCTTGGGACAGGACGGATGACGAAAACGGAACATCAGTATGGTACATAACAATTTAAAGTGTCAAATTTACACTCTTCATAAGTAGATTAACCAAGAATATCCATTTTGTCATATATAGATATCCCACTATATTATGGAGATACCTGCCAGTCTCCTAATGTCATCAGGTACCTATGCAAATGTGGCCGTAAAGGCATCCATACATGCATCTGATAGTGCAGTCTTTGGTCCTAACAGTGATGAAATTAATGCATTGGTTAAAAGATTTTCCGGTTATCGAAAGGAAATTATAAATGGGATGTTATTTAAGGCTTCTCCCATCGAAATTGTAAATGCTTTAGGCCAACTTGGGTATAGAGTAGTGGCTACTACAGGGGAGGCAGAAGTTATTTGGACCATGCAGAGGGATATTTAATTATTAGTATTTTTATGGGATTTGGGGCAATGTAACAATAACACAGTTTTTGAATAGGTCTTAATCTATACACTAAATATTGTAATTACGTAATAGACCGCAGGATGTTTGAACGAGACGATATGGAGAAATAAACACCTAAACATAGAATATAAATCAAGGATATATAAAGCAACAGTAGGACCAATACTGACTTATACAGCAGAGACAAGGCCAGAGACGGAAAAAACTAAACGACTTCTGGAAACAACAGAAATGAAAATTCTCCGAATAATAACTAACAAAACACCGTACGATAGAGAGAGAAGCGAAAACATGCAGAACAGAACCAATCAACGAATGGGTACAAAAACGAAGAATAGAATGGAACCAACATATAAGTACGAGACTGGTTTGAAAAGTCCGTGCAAAAATAAAAACTACTTATGTGTTTGGGGTAAACCTTTTTTATTTTTCGACATAGTCTCCTTTTAGGCTTATACACTTCGTCCAAGGATGTTCTAGTTTGTTGATCCCTTCCGAATAATAGGATTTGTCCAAGTCTGCAAAATATCCATTAGTGTCTGCAATCACCTCCTCGTTTGAATAAAATCTTTGTCCCGCCAGCCATTTCTTCAAATTGGGGAACAAATAGTAGTCCAAGGGAGCCAAGTCTGGAGAATAGGGGGGGGATGTGAAACGAGTTGGAATCCTATTTCCATTAATTTTGCGACCACAACTGCTGAGGTGTGTGCTGGTGCGTTGTCGTGATGGAAAAGGACTTTCTTGTGGGCCAATCGCGGGCGTTTTTCTTGCAGCTCGGTTTTCAAACGGTCCAATAACGATGAATAATATTCACCTGTAATAGTTTTTACCCTTTTCCAGATAGTCGATGAGGATTATCTCTTGCGAATCCCAAAAGACAGTCGCCATAACCTTTCCGGCCGAAGGAACGGTCTTCGCCTTTTTTGGTGCAGATTCCCCCTTGGTAACCCATTGTTTAGATTGTTGTTTGGTCTCAGGAGTATAGTAATGTATCCATGTTTCATCCACAGTGACGAAACGACGCTTAAAGTCCTCCGGATTCTTCTGGAACAGCTGCAAACCATCCTTGCAACACTTCACACGATTCCGTTTTTGGTCAAGCGAGAGCAATCGCGGCACCCATCTTGCGGATAGCTTTCTCATGTCCAAATGTTTATGCAAAATATTATGTACCCGTTCAGTCGAGATGCCCACAGCACTAGCAATCTCACGCACCTTAACTGTTCTGTCTTCCATCACCATATCATGGATTTGATCAATGATTTCTGGAGTCGTAACCTCCACAGGCCGCCCAGAACGTTCAGCGTCACTTGTGCCCATATGGCCAGTCCGAAAATTTTGAAACCACTTATAAACTGTGAGTGTACTAAATTTTCCTTTTTTGTCATTAACTGTGGGATAAATTAGAGAGATTGCTTGTTTAAAGGATTTTTTTATTCAAGATATTATCTATAATGTTGGGGTCATATCCATTATTAATTGCTATTTGTTTGATTATGTGGAATTCTTTGTTAAAATTAGTTTTCGTCATAAGGATATGTAACAATCTATGTATGAAAGAGTTAAAAGCTGCCATTTTGTAAGGATAAGGGTGGGATGAACCATTGTGTATGACTGTGTCAGTATGTGAAGGTTTGTGAAAAATCGAGAAATCGTGTTTATTGTTCACTTTTGATACAGATATGTCTAAGAAATTTATAGAGTTATTGGTTTCTAATTCTATGGTAAATTTAATATTAGGATGCAACTATTTAGGAAGCTAAGGAGGATTGTTGAGGTTGTCCCCGTGAAACCTCCACAGGCCGTCCAGAACGTTCAGCGTCACTTGTGCCCATATGGCCAGTCCGAAAATTTTGAAACCACTTATAAACTGTTCTAATCGAAGGTGCAGAGTCACCATAATGTTTATCAAGCTTCTCTTTAGTCTCCTGCGGCGTTTTGCCTTTCATAAAGTAATGTTTAATCACCACACGAAATTCTTTTTCGTCCATTTCTTGAAAATCGCTCGAGTTCCTTGATTTACACGAATGCCAAACACAAAGAAATAGATCAATATGGCTGAAACTTGGTGTGCGTTCATTCAAGAGATGCTATTAACTAAACATGACCTCGATACGCGCCTGTGGTGCCATCTCTCGGACTTTGCAAGGACTTTTCAAACCAACCTCGTAGAATGCCCAACGATAGAATCGTAAAAGTTCCTCGAGATAAATCACCCATAGGAAGACGAAGCATCGGCCGACCAAGAAAACGTTGAAGTGACAACTTGGGATGAACGAGGTAATTCCGAAGATAGAACAGGCAAAAGCCTGAAATAGAAGACGAAAGAAGAAGTTATAACGGAAAGGAATCGAATCGAGCTTAAGATGGAACGGAAGTTTTCTTGTTTATCGGGCTCCTTCTTAAACAGTTTTTCGGAACTGTCACTGCTCTATTAAATCAATCGATATGTTTCTTTGATTGTGTTAGCCGATACTTGTTGGAAATTCATAATAAAATTATATAAAAAAAACAACACTATGTTTTAATTTCCAATATATTTAAAGTCACTTGACAATTGTTTCACCATACAATGGCTTCTTCAGAAGTAAATAAGAAAGAAAAACATTCGGTAGTATTCCTGGTTATATAGTGCTTAAAACTATCCTTAATTACCTAAGATTATGCAAATCTGTGGTACTATTTCCGAGAACTAATAAAGATTAAGTAAGGGTGAATGGTTTAAGTCTACCTGTTCGTTAAATAATTGATTGGAGTTTTTCCGTTTGTTAATTTCAAGACATTTAAGCAAATTTAATTTTTTAGATTTATGTTCTACATGTAGGATTTTTAACGTATCATCAAAATTATGGGATTCGTTTATTATATGGATTGCGTAATGTGAATTGTTCTTATTTTTTAAATAACTATGTTTATGTTCTTTAATGCGAGTTTCAAAAGATCTACCAGTTTGTCCAACGTAGGTTTTAGTACAAGATCCACAATTTAATAGATAAACTCCTGATTTTAAGGATTTCTTAGATTTGGTTTTGTTATTCAAAATTATACTCCCTAAGGAATTACTGGTTTTGAATGCTATTTTATTGTTCTTTTTTATTAAATGTTTGGAAATTGTTCTAGTTATTTTCCCCGTGTATGTGAGTGTACTAAATTTTCCTTTTTTTGTCATTAATTGTGGGATAAATTAGAGAGATTGCTTGTTTGAGCGATTTTTTATTCAAGATATTATCTATAATGTTGGGGTCATATCCATTATTAATTGCTATTTGTTTGATTATGTTGAATTCTTTGTTAAAATTAGTTTTCGTCATAGGGATATGTAAAAATCTATGTATGAAAGAGTTAAAAGCTGCCATTTTGTGAGGATAAGGGTGGGATGAACTATTGTGTATGATTGTATCAGTATGTGAAGGTTTGTGAAAAATCGAGAAATCGTGTTTATTGTTCACTTTTGATATAGAGTATAGTTATTGGTTTCTAATTCTACGGTAAATTTAATATTAGGATGCAAATTATTTAGGAAGTTAAGGAGAATTGTCAGTTGTCCCCGTGAAACAGGAAATGATATCGTCAACATATCTATACCAGTAAACAATTTTTTTGCTTACCGCGTTATGATGAATTTTTAGTTCTAAATGATTCATGAAAATTTCCGCTAGTAACGGGCTTAAAGGATTACCCATTATTAGACCTTCTTTAGATGTATAAAAGTTATCGTTGAAATCAAAATAGTTTTGATCCAAGCACGTCGTAAGTAAATCTAAAATATCCCGTTTAATAATTTCGTTTACTTTATTCTTGATTAAGAGCTTATCTACTAATTCTATGACTTCATATGGTGGGATACTAGGAAATAAGTTTTGTACATCAAATGAGATAATTCTAGAATTTTCCGGTAAGTTAATATTTTTAATTTTATCAATTAGTTCATAGGTGTTGGATATACTATACTTCGGTTTAAATTTGCAATGTTGTCGTAGTAAAGGGATGAGTTTTTGTGATAATTTTGATTGATGGTGCCGTAACAAACGATACAACTTGTCTAATAGGGAAATGCTTTTTATGCAATTTAATTAGGGAATATAATTTTGGAGCCTGTGGGTTCATTATTGTTAAAGTACTTTTTTCAAAATTATTGAAAATTTTGAGATCTTTTAAAGTAGATTTTATTAGTTTTTGGTAGGCTTTTGTTGGGTCATTATTTAATACTTGAAATTTGTCTGTGTTAAGAAAAGAAAGAGTTTTAAATATATATTATTCTCTAGAAATAGCTACCACAGACTTACCCTTATCAGCTCTAGTGAATATTATGTTGTTTTCTTTGGCTTTGGTTTTGATTGATACTGCTGTTTTCTGTTCTCTAGCTTGTCTTGGCTGTGGTTGCTCAAATAATTCTTTTTTAATCTTGTTGGCTATCATGTATTTAAAATGTGGGTCTTCATTGGATAAAGCTAATTCACATTCAACTCCGAGGATTTCTCTTGATTTTTGGATATCCTTAGGTTTTAAATTGTACTGTAAGCCTTTTTCAAGTAGTTCTGATTCCTCTTCTGTGAATGTTGAGTTAGTAAGATTAACAAATCTCTTGTGAAATGTATGGTCAGTGAAGTGTTTGGTTTCTGGCTCTATTGTCGGGAACAGGTAGACTTAAACCATTCACCCTTACTTAATCTTTATTAGTTCTCGGAAATAGTACCACAGATTTGCATTCTTAAAATAATTCTGTCTGTAAATAATATAATAAAATGTTTAGCATAATCTTAGGTAATTAAAGATAGTTTTATGCATTATATAACCAGGATTACTACCGAATATTTTTCTTTCTTATTTACTTCTGAAGAAGCCATTGTATGGTGAAACAATTCTCAAGAGACTTTAAATATATTGGAAATTAAAACATAGTGTTGTTTTTTATATAATTTAATCGATATGTTATTTGAAAAAAACTTTTATGAAAAATTAGCAACGTTTTTCGGCATTATGATGGAGTAAATCTGCATTCACGGTCCGACGTAAAAATAGTCTCGCTTCGATGTAAATGAAAAATTTAAAAAATGTAACTCTATTATCTCTAATAGGAGGTAACTAACGTAACCAATATGTCCACTTTACGTTACTGGCGATAAAATTGATTGCGTGACTGCTGATCGTTAGTTCGAATGATTTTCATATTTTGCGAACACCGGTCTCGTGTTGTAACGATTTTTTACGATTAATCGCACACTGAAATACTGTTATTGTGGCTAACAACCCTTTAAGAGTGTTGGGGAATTTTGATTTTAGGGTTTAATGAACATATACCATAACTGATTTTTTTTCTATTAAATAATCATTTTTATTTCTTAATTCTTTTACTTTTCATGTATATTAAATTATAGTATAATTAGAACGCACCAGGATAATTAAGAGTGATATATACAGTCCCTGGCCAAATTATTAGACGCACTGTATTTTTTTTTAGTAATTTTATGTTTCTTAAGAGTTTTTATGCAATAATGGTATATTTAAACTACAATATTATTGATTTTTATTTAAAAGAATTGTTGTAGACTACATATTTGTATTTATTTTTAACATATGGCAACACTGTGTTGACAAAGTGATACATGAACGTAAATAAGTACAAACCTGTATCAGTCGCGATCGGAATCGAGTCAGGTACGGAAGTGTTTCTGTGGCTTTATGGACTGTGGCAGTTTTATACTACTCAGTTATTAGTTTATTTTGTATGCAGTGTTTTAAAAAAGTAATTGGACTATTTTCATTATGGGTAGAAAAGGCGATCTTTCACCACGTAAAAAACCTGAAGCGAAGGCCCTTGTGATTGCGAAAACATTTACAAACCGAGAAATATCACGAAGATTGGAGGTTTCTGAAGCTAGTGTACGACGCATAAAAAAAGAAAATTGAGTGAGGGAAGGAATTAAGCCCGAAAAGAAAGAAAAGATGCGGTAGAAAACCAATTTTCACTCCACGGTCAGAGATATGTTTGAAGAAAATTTGTGTAGAAAACAGATTTGCTACCACAAAGGTAATAAAATCACAACTCCAGGATGCTAGCGTAAATGCTTCTGAGCGCACTGTTCGAAGAAAATTGAAAGAATTAGATTTTAAGGCCTGTCGCCCCGCCAGGAAGCCCAAGTTAACAGCTGCAATGAAAGCAAAGTGCCTGAAGTGGGCCAAACAATGGCAAGACAAAGATGTGGACTTCTGGAGATCGGTAAGATACAGCAATTTAATCAATAATTGATACATTATTATCATTTTCAGTTAAATAAAGCAAATAAACATGGAAGTTTATATATTTTTCCTATTTTTGACAGGTCTGCTTCAGTGACGAAAGCACATTCGAAATTTTGCAGAATAAAGCTCAGTATGTGCGTCGTCGTCATGGAGAAAAGTTTCATCCTGATTGTGTCGTCCCGACGGATAAACATCCCACCAAAGTGATGATTTGGTCAGTCATCAGCGGCAAGGGCACTGGACGTCTGTACGTCGTCAAAGGAATAATGAGGCAAGATCAGTACAAAGAAGTATTACAAAATCGGTTGATTCCGCAGCTCAGAGAATGGTTTCCAAATGGGGAACCATTCACTTTTATGCAAGATGGAGCTCCCTGCCACACTGCTCGGTCTGTTAAAGCTTTTTTGGCAGAAAAAAATATCCCTCTGTTGGATTGGCCCTGATATGAACCCCATTGAAAATGTGTAGGAGCTGATGAAAAGAGAAGTGGCTAAAGATGTGATTACCAACAAAACCCAGCTCCTAGAAAAGATTATTCATGTGTGGAATCATCATCCTCAAATGCAGGAGACAGTACAATCTTGCATTGATAGCATGCCGCGCAGAATTAAAGCTTTGATAGCGGCTAAAGGTGGCTCAACTAAATATTGACTTTTACTAACATTAATTTCACTTTTCTTTAAAACTTAATAAACTTATGCTTTTCTAAATTAATGCTGTTTTATTTATGTCAAATAAATAGGTAATTGATTGGATAATATAAAAATAAAAAACAAATCAATTTAAAATAATAAAACGGTACATCACTCGGTAATTAATATTTTACATGAAATGTTGCAGTGCGTCTAATAATTTGGCCAGGGACTATTATAAGCCAATAGGCATTAAACAATGTTAACTAAGTTTACAATAACCTACAATTAAATAAAAGAAAAGGAAAAAAGTAAATAAGTAAAATCACTTTAAAAGCAAAATTACAATATAGTAATAAAGACACAATGAAATAAAAGGCACAACGGAAAAGATAAGAAACCACCTCTGCTGACAGAGCCATCAAATCCCTGTGCTAATTTCAACTGGACTTAATAAAAATTCATTTAATGAGTAATAAGCTCCTTGAAGCAGATATTTGGTTAACTAACTATTACACAGGGCAACAAAAAAATATTTTTGTTTTGGTGCCTGGGATTTTAGAGCTGATTTTAACTATATTTGGGACGCTAAATCTATACATGCAATCCGTTTTTCTCTATCAGCTCTACTTTTTTAGATACATCAACTTATCTACCAATGTGGTTTTTATTCAGTATATTCATTTATGAGAGTTCTAAAATTATTATATATTCATTAATGTAGGTACAATGGTTTTATTGTCAGTCTGTAATTGAGTAAATTCCAGGTAAATCTATAAATAGTGGAACCATTGCCTATCAGGTACCTGAACTGACCCTTTTAATCACCTAACTCGGGTAAGTCTCGTCAGTTTGTGCGTTCTTACTAATGAGAGTAGATCGAATTCGGCGTGTTATTTTATGTTAAGAAAAGAGTGTTTTTGTGTTATTGAACAGAATTAAAATTTCAGGTTCCAGTTCAAGAATAAGTTGTGTAAATCAACCTGATGTGTTTTGCTATATATGCGGAGAATACATGTTTCAACAAAACAGACAAACTATTACTGACTTTGTAAAGCGAGCGTATCTTGGATATTTTGGAGTTAAGCTTGGTGATCAGGACAAAACGTGGGCCCCGCATCTCGTATGTAAAACTTGTACAGAGAATTTACGGCAGTGGACTACCGGGAAAAGAAAATGTCTAAAATTCGGCGTACCAATGGTTTGGAGAGAACCAAAAAACCACTTCAATGATTGCTATTTTTGTTTAGTAAATACTAATGGAATCAATCGAAATAACCGCAGTAAGTGGACTTATCCCAATTTAGACTCGGCAATACGTCCTATCCCGCACTCAGATGAAATACCGATTCCAACATTTCATCAGCTACCACATATCTCTGATGACGAATATTTTCCCTCTGATCGCTCTTCTGATGCTAATAAAAGTTCTGATGCTAATGAAACTAACAGTGACTATGAGGGGACGTCATCAGTTCCTCAACGCTTCAATCAAAATGAATTAAATGATCTCACCAGGGATCTCAATTTATCGAAAAAAAAGCTTCTGAAGTATGTACTAGCTTCTAGGTTGAACGACAAAAATTTACTGGAACATGGAACCAAAATTACCTTTTACCGTACAAGAGAAAAAGATCTGCTACCATTCTTTTCTCAAGAAGACAATCTTGTATTTTGTCACGAAATTAGGGGACTCATGAAAGAAATGGGACTTTCTGAATATATTCCAGATGATTGGCGCCTATTTATTGACAGTTCAAAGCGAAGTTTAAAATGTGTCCTTCTACATAATGGGAATAAATATGGTTCAATACCACTAGCTCACTCAACGAAACTGAAAGAAGAATATAATACCATAGCTTTGGTCTTGCAGAAGATAAAGTATTACGAACATCAATGGATGATTTATGTAGACTTAAAAATGGTAAACTTTCTTCTTGGGCAGCAAAGTGGTTACACGAAATATCCGTGTTTCTTGTGCCTCTGGGATAGTAGGGACAAAACACACCACTGGGTTAGAAAAGATTGGCCTCAGAGAGAAAACATGGACGTTGGGGAAAAGAATGTCATTAACGACGCTTTGGTTGAAAGAGAAAAAATCATACTTCCTCCGTTACATATAAAGTTGGGCTTAATGAAGCAATTTGTAAAGGCTCTTGATAAGAATGGGTCTTGTTTTGCATATATAGGGGTAAAAATGCATCAGTTGAGCACAGAAAAACTCAAAGCAGGGATATTTGATGGCCCACAAATAAGACAATTAATTAAGGATCCTGCCTTCATAAATTCAATGAATCAAGTTGAACGAGAAGCTTGGACATCATTTGTTGCAGTTGTAGAAAGTTTTCTTGGCAAACATAAAGCTCAAAACTATGTTGAAATGGTTAACAAGATGCTTAATAGTTTCAAATCCTTAGGGTGCAATATGAGTATTAAAATACACTATTTACACAGCCACTTAGACCGTTTTCCAGAAAATTTTAGGAGACATGAGTGAGGAACAAGGTGAAAGATTTCACCAAGATATTAAAGTTATGGAGGACCGCTACCAAGGAAGATGGGACATGCACATGATGGCAGATTACTGCTGGAGTTTAAAAAGGGACTGTTTAAAAAAACATTCAAGAATGTCGCGGAAAAGAAGCTTTCCAAGTGTTGAGTGACTATTTAATTTCTTCAATGTTTTTTTTTTGTTTGTAAGTACGACATAATATTGTATTTTGTATAACTAAAATAAAAATTTCGTATCTACTTTTGTTTACTACACTTACGTTACAATAATGTAACTTATATTTCTCTAAAATTGTATATCTTAAAAATTTGAGCTCCTAGGTACAAATGAATACGTTATTTGAATTCAGGACATCAAATTGATATAAAATCAGCTCAAAAAACCTCGACATCAAAACAGCTGTTCCCCTGTGTTATATATCTTTAATATGACATAATTAACATTTTTCTGTATGTAGCTGTAATTACACTTTTCGGGAAGCATATTCAATTTATGTCCAGTGGCATACCTGTGATTGTTCATGTTAGTCTCAAAAATATCTCTGTTGGTGTGAACAAACATAAAACTGTCCAAGATATACATAAAAATAATGGTTAAGATCTTTCTGTTTCTAAACACATTCCTACAGCTATCACGCGGCGTCATTCCAAATATACCTCTAATACATTTTTTCTGAAGAATTACAACTCTTTCAATTTCCGGTGAATTACCCCAAAAGATAAGACCGTATCTTATTCTTGACTGTATGAAGGCATGATAAGCTGACAGAGCAGCATCGACTCCAACATTTTCAGAAATAATTCCTAAAGCATAGCAATACCTTGAAATATTCAACACAACATTCTTAATATGCGCTCTCCAGTCCAGTCTCTGATCTATTTCCACCCCCAAGAAGGAAATACGTTCGGACGATTGGATATTAATATTTCGATATGTAAAAGATAAAATGTTTTCTATTCTACTGCCGAAAAATACGCATTGTGTTTTTTGAGCGTTTATTAATAAGTCATGAGCCGAAAAGTATCCATCAAGAGCTTAGCACGCTCCTTGCACACTGGTTAGCATTGCGTGCGGGCTCTCCTCACTAAAGATCAATGTAGTGTCATCTGCGTAAAGTATAGTAAATTCTCCGGATATTCGTATATATAATGTATAAGAGAGGTCCTAATATTGATCCCTGAGGAACACCCCTCGACACCCCGATCTTGTGGGAAATTATAGGCCTACCAAAATCATCAATTTCCATAACCTGTTGGGTCCGATTTTCCAGGTAGGATGCTAACAAATTCAACGCATTTCTCCAAACACCATACGATTCCAGCTTGGAAGATAGGGTATTATGATTGACACTATCAAACGCCTTTGACAGGTCAATGCACATTGCCATTGTGAGCTTCTTATTATTTAAAGAACTTAGTATATGAGTTAATGCCTGATAAACCGCTCTAACTGTAGATTTATTTTGTCGAAATCCTTTTGGTTGTTGGAAAATAAAGAATTGCGTTCAAAAAAATCGATTAGCCTATTGTTTATAATTTTTTCAAATATTTTACCTACGTTTGAGAGCAGCGATATTGGCGTATAGTTTTTTTCCTCATGTAAACTCCCTTTTTTAGTGTTCCTTACGGAACACTTATAAAATCACTTCGGTGTCTGTCTGTCCGTCTGTCACACCCGATTTTCTCCGAAACTATTTGTCATAGAAAATTGAAATTTGGTAATAATATAGAAATTGATGACCTCATCAGAGCCACGTAGTTTTGAAAGTTAAATTTTGACTTAAGGGGTTAGTTTTGGGGATGAAATCGGAAGTGAAAAAAAATAAATTTTACTAGGTAATTGAGTGTGGTGTCAAATGAAAGCTTGTGAAAACACGAGTAAAATATATATATATATATATATATATATATATATATATATATATATATATATATATATTTTATATATATATTATATATATATTTATATATATTTATATATATATATATATATATATATATATATATATATATATATATATATATTTATATATATATATATATATATATATATATATATATATATAATGTAATACTTGCCCGCACTTTTCTTTCAAAATTCAAAACAACTCCAGTAAACAAGTCAGTAATTTATTGAACAAAGAAAAACGAAATTAATTAAAAACTAGTGCACTGATTTTAATTGCATCATATTTTTATTAAAAAATTTGATAACCTTTTTATCTGCTTGGCAACAATTACATTCATAATAAATTTGTGCTAATATCATTTTATTTTGAAATTGCAACATTACTTACTTACTACGTACATAACGTAACTAAACATATGGATTAATTTTAACTTTAGTGATTCAATGTATCCACCGTCCCGTTCTAAACAGGTGATTGTGCACCTGGTAGTGTCAGATAAGGCATTATTTTTACTATTTACAAGAAAATTCGCGCTTCAGCATCAGAAACAACTACTTGTTAATTTTTCCGTAATTTTTAAAATATATCAATTCATTAGTACGTATTATTTTTCAGTATAATCATCGTGGTCCCTTCTGAGACATTTTATAATCTTGAGTCGAGACTTGAGGGCCTGGCACGTAAAAATCCTCTATTAAATCGATCGGTTGACGAGAGACTTATAACTATTATACTATATTTACACACCTAATTTAGTAATGGATTTTATAGAGATAGTAGATTGTAGTAGTAATTTATTTCAACGTTTTCAATGAATATCGTTTGTTAATGATTAAGTAGGTCAAAGGATATGATTATGTTTATTAGAGCAGTAGATTTATTAATTTTACTTGTTATGTGGTCCTTTGTTGGATTTGAATAATTATTAAATATTTACACTTTTGTTACGTGATCACCGAATGGTTCGGGCCAAAATAAATTTTAACACACGGATGAAACGATGAAAAATAATGAATCAAAGGATGAAAATGATAGACAGAAGACAACTTAAACACGAGAAATTGAATATATATATATATATATATATATATATATATATATATATATATATATATATATATATATATACAGTAGAACCCCGATTATCCGAGGTAACTTGGGGGGGGGCACCCTCCTCGGATAACTGAAAACTCGGATAATCCGGATTTGTTTTTTATGCATTCAAAAAATAAACATCAATACTTTAAACCGAGGTATTAACGTTTTTAACATATAAATAGGTACATATATTATAAAACAGTGAAATAATATGCGCTTCTGTTTCATATTGCATCTTCTTTTTCTAGCCATCTATTAAGAAGAAGCAAATCCGCTGGAGCAACTGAATCATTTACGATTCGCGGATGATATTATGCTTATATCTAAGAATAAAGAAGAATTGGAAGAAATGCTGAACGAAAATTAGGTCACTTTTCCATTATTTTCAAGTATTTATTTTTGAACTATAATAGGTTAATGAGGTAGGTGTTTGGGGGTAGGGTTGTTTCGTATATATCGCATTTTATAGTCTCGTCAGGGTTCGTGGGTCCGCAAACTGTGTTATTTTCTATTTTAACAGAAATAGTATGTAAAGATAAACAGAAGCTTCCAGCTGTAAATATCTCTAAAACCGAATTTTGCTCTACTTTTTTTACTACCTATTTTTAAAGTATCGTACCGGTACTGCTTATATTATGTTATTTTTTAGTGTCAAAAAGACAAATTGAGTACTTGTTTTACAAATCCGTGTTTGCAGGAAAAGTACTAGGTAAATCACTAAGCCGATTAAAAAAAAAACTATTCTGGTCTACAAAATATTAATCCTTTACGAAAACCGAAATTTTGGAAAATTGTCCATAAATATTTGCAAACTTCTCGACGATCCTATCTAGTATGTAACTTTAATTAAATTTATTTATTTATGTTTTTTGTTTCAGTTAAGAAAGCTCGTTATGTTGGAGCCCAGGGTAAGTGAGAAACTAGCAAACATCTATTAATATACACATAAAGTTAAAAGCACTGAAATCTCTAAATATACTTTCACATTTTCAAAAAATAACACGTAGACTGGTCTGATATACAGATTTCGCCCTTATCAAAAAAATCCATATGATTTTTAGGAAATACTAACCTTCAAACGATACGTGTCAAAATTTCATGACATTTAGACGATTAGTTTACAAGTTACCGTGGTTTTAGTGACGCTACTTTTGATATTTTCAAAACAATAGAAAAAATAGAACTTCGTGTGTTGATTAAACACTGTTTTTTGATCTGAAAAAATACCATTCAAGCAAAGCAATGGCTTCATAAGTGTTACGGGGACTCTGCCCCTGAAAAATCACTCATCATTTACTGGTGTGCTGAATTTAAACGCGGTCGTACCGATGATGCTGAACGCTCTGAACGCCCAAATGAGGTGGTTATACCAGAAAACATCAAAAAATTCACATAATTGCTTTGGATGACCGTAAAGTAAAATTGCGTGAGATAGCTGACACCCTAAACGTATCAAAAGAACGTATTTTGCATGAACATTTGGGCATGAGAAAGCTCTATTCGAAATGGGTACCGCGTTTGCTCACAGTGGACCAAAAACAATGATTGATGATTTTGAGCACCGTTTGGACCTCTTTAAGCTCAATAAAAAGGATTTTTTCATACGGTATGTGACAATGGATGGAACATGGATCCACCACTACACACCGGTATCGAATCGGCAGTCAGCTGAGTGGACAGCAGCCGGTTAAAGCCGCCCGAAGCGACCAAAGACACAACAGTCGGCTGGGAAGGTTTTGGCCTCTATATTTTGGGATGGAATAATTTTCATCCACTATGCTAAGAAGGGAAAAAACATCAATAAAAAATATTATGTAAAGTTATTGGTGCGTTTGAAGGCAGAAATCGCAAAGGAACGGCCCCAAATGAACAAGAAAAAAATACTCTTCCATCAAGACAATGCACCGTGTCACAAGTGAATGGTTTACGATGGCAAAATTGCAAGAATTGAACTTTGAATTGCTTCCTCATCCACCGTATTCTCCAGATTTGGACCCCAGCGACTACTATCTATTCGCAGACCTCAAAAAAATGCTCGCGAGAAAGAGATTTGACTCCAGTGAAGAAATTATCGCCGAAACTGAGGCGTATTTTGAAGGCAAAGACAAATCCTTCTACAAGAAAGGTATAGAAATGTTAGAAAAGTGTTGGACCGATTGCATCGCTCTTGAAGGAGACTATGTTGATGAATAAAGTCAAATTTTGCAAAAAAAAAAATGTGTTTTAAGTAGTTGGACCAAAAACTTAAGGTATATCTCATCTCAGAGTTTTATAACTGGGGTTAATAAGTCATAGTTTTGGTACTGAAGCAATCTAAAATTTCATACTTTTTTGATAACATGACAACACTGCATCCGACAGAATATTTTATAAAACAAATGAATAACAGAAGAATCCAAAATTAGGCTAGCTCATCTTGTATCCCAGACACAAAAAAGAATAAATAGAGTATGTCATTCATAATATTATTTCTTGCCAAATTGATGATCTATTAGAAACCTTAGTGAGGGCGGTAAGGTTAAGTAGAAAACATTGGACAAAATTTCAACACTGTCTTATGCAGAAAAATTACCTTATCTCGCGCCGCTAAAAGCCGTAATGATAGTACGTGGTCTGCTAGTAAAACTTGTTAGGAATGCGTACTAGTGTCGTATTGTAACTCATTATTTTGTAGATGATCACAAGAAATAAGAAAAATAGGAAGTTCGAGAGAAATTATAATAACTGGAGATCTGAATGCTAGAATTGGAAAAAAGAAAAACGATGAAAACTGTGGGATAATTTGGAGAGGACACCATCAACGACAACGGTAATAGGCTCATCGCCCTATCTGAACACAACCAGCTGAAGATCCTCAATGGGTTTTTTGAGCATCCATTAATACACAAATATACATGGACACAGAACACTAAAAACCTAAGGTCAATCATAGATTACATTATGATACGTCAGAAGACAAACTAATAGTCCACGATGTTCGATCATACAGGGGACCAACGTGCGGCAGCGATCATTATATGGTAAAGTCAAAAATTATATTCCCATGGAGATCAGGCACAAAAACAGAGCAAAGGAAGGACGAGAAACCAGAGGAGATGAACGTACTCGGATAGAATCTGTCTGGTCTGGACCATCAGAGTGTAAAAGAACTATACCAGCGAAGATTAGACGAAAAACTAGGCCAAGTAACTTTCAACACTCCAGAGGAATGTTACCAATATGTGAAAGACTGTATCTACCAAGCAGCGTACGAAGCACTGGGAGAATGGAAGCCTAAAGAAAAACTAGTACCTTATTGGTGGGACCAAGACATCGAAATAGAAATCGATTTAAAAAGAAAAGCCCACAAGCAATACTTAAGTTCAAAGACCAACGCAGATAAAATAAGATACAAAGAAGCTCAAGCTAAGGTCCGTAAAAAGATAACACAAAAGAAAAATGTAGCTTGGGAGAAGAACTGTTCAAGAATAAATGCATACCTTGGAGGAAGGAAAAGCACTGAAAGTTGGAAACTACTAAAGTCACTAAGACAGAATACCAAGAGAGAGATCATCTCACCAATAAGTCTGGAAGAATGGGACAAATATTTTAGTCAACTATTTACAGAAAATAGAACACAGTTTTTAGGTCAACAACCACAGGGCCCTATCCAACTGACAGCATCCCCAATCAGAATAAAACTAGCCGAAGTAAAAAGCATTTGTCAGTCGTTAAAAAAACGGAAAGTCTGCAGGCCCGGGAAACATACCTGCTGAAGTCATAAAGTACGGCACAGAAAATCTATTTGAACATCCTACTCAAATCTTCCAAAAATGTATTAACGGAATGAAAACTCCAGGAGAATGGAAAGCATCTTATATGTCCACCATTCACAAAAAGGGTAGTAAAGATAACTGTGATAACTACCGAGGAATTGCTGTATCTAACGCACTCTCAAGGATATATGGGAAAACTGCTCACAAGGAAGATTGAAAGCGAATACAGCGACCTTGAAGCGGAAGAACAGGCTGGATTTAGAGCAGGAAGATCTACGGTCAATCATCTATTCAGCATTAATCAGATTATAGAAAAAAAGACTGCATTTGACCAAGAAATACATGTGTTGTTTGTTGATCTGAAGAAGGCATATGATAGTGTACCACAAAACAAGCTATAGGAAGCGCTGGAAAACACAAACATCAATATTAACTTAATTAAAGCTGTTAAACAAACGTACGAAACAATCACTACAAAAATCAAACTTAGAAATAAACTATCAAAAGGCTTCCAAGTTAACAAAGGACTTAAACAGGGATGCCTCTCATTTTTAACAGTATTGTGAAAAGCATTATAACTTATAGCAGTGAAGTCTGGCCACTTGGACAGAGAACAGAAAAAATGCTGGATGCAACTGAAATGGAGACGCTCTGCCGGAAAATCAAGGATGGAAAAAATAAGGAATGACAGGATTAGAGAGATTATGGGGATTACACACTCAATAGTAGACTACATCAAAGTTGATCAGCTGAAATGGTATGGACACGTCCAAAGAATGAACAACAACAGATTACCGAAGCAAATTCTTAATTGGACATCCACTGGAAGGCGTAAGAGAGGAAGACCGAGGAAAAGCTGGAGAGAAGGGATAGACCGCGAAGTGAGAGAAAGACAACTGGGGGAGGACCTGTGACAAGACAGAGACGAGAGGAGACTAGGACTCGGAAGACGTCGTAGAACGTTTTAAACCCGATTATATATATATATATATATATATATATATATATATATATATATATATATATATATTAATTTGTATATATACATAGATCTATAGATTAAACAATTTTTGGTAATAAATAAACAATTTTATTTATTAGACACTAAAACCAGGTTACGCTCGGACGGCTATGCTACCGATGAACCCTCATTTACATTTTATGACTCTATTGTTTAGCAGAAGTTTTCTGCCTAAAATAGGGTGAACCCTTAAAGATAATTCAAAACAGGTAGCAAAATCCAGTAAAATGCATAAGAAATTTCTTTTTTTTGGGCGTACCCCAACATGTATTTGCATTTACAAAGAGAGAATTCTGCTATCAACTCCAAACAAATGCACTTTAGTATGTAGTAATAATTTTACCTACTTACCTTCCGGTATTTATTAAAATTTAACAACATTCTATTTAGATATCATTTTGTATCAGAAGAAGCTACAGTGATAGCGACACGCGCCATACAGTTTTTGTACAACAAAACAAAGTGGAAATTGACAAAATCAGTCTTTCATTACATTAATTTAAAATACTGTCAATCCTTCGTAAGTCCTTTCGCTTCCTTCCCAAAACCGTTCCGAAATGTTCAACACGTTTTTTTAAAGACTACCACTTTAATCAATCATTTAATTGACTTTAAAAGTTTACAGGCGAATTTTGCTTTAAGCTAAGCTTGTAATACTGCCAATTAATCCTAGCCGCCGTTTACCCTAGGATTAGGTTTCCGTTTCCGTTTACGCAATTTTGCCGGTAGATTAAAATAATTGATTAGTAGTTTAAGTTTGTTCGTTAAGTTCGAAAACATTGTGACGGGAGTAGTTAAAATTACATGGTAAAGGGACAGGCTTTGAATTTTAAATTACCTTGTCACACTATTCAGTATATATCGCCACTCCACCAAACACTTTATTTTTGTACTCGACGCGGGTTTTGCTAACCATGTCAGCTTCATCGTGAGAGATGATCGGTCGATCATCGCTGCTGATGAAGCTAACATAGTTAGCGACACGAGCATCGAATGCAAAAACAATTTGGACTTGCGCAATTAGTGTTCCATGCGCTGATTGCTTTTAGAATACAAATTTTTGTTACGGAAGTATAAAATGATCAACGACTTCACAAAACACACCCCAAATGAGTTTTCAACGAAGTTGTTTTCGAATCTTTACTGAAAACTGATGACTTTTAAATATTTGCTTTTTATATATACCAGATAAATTATATTAAAGATAATCAGGGCCGGCCCTAGCTTTCTTGTCGCCGAAGGCAAACTCAAAAAATGCCGCCGCACCCAAGCTTAAAGAAAGCTATGTTAACCAAGAAAATGACACATAATTGAATTAAGACAGATTTCCAAATAATGGTGTTATTGAAAAAAAAGTTTACATCTTTAACGAGCTAACGACAATGAACTAAACTAACCTGAACTAACCTGAACTAATACCTTCTATTTTCAGAAATAATTTAAATATACTTTTAAAACAATGAACAAAACTAGTACGATAATATACAAAGTCTACACCTACAGTAAAACAATTTTTTTCGAAGTTTCATTTCTGCAAAATCGCGAATAATTTCTTTCAGATCCAATTTAATACTCAATTCGTGTTCAATGGCCATCGTTGCTAACCCATTAAGACGATTTTGTGTAGTCCTAGTTTTTAAATAATTTATTATTATTTTTAATTTAGAAAAAGTTCTTTGGCCGGTAGCAACACTTATGGGCAGCGTTAACAAAATTCTTAGAGCAATGCTCAAATTTGGCCCAATTTTAAGGGAAGTATTGAATTTAAGAACGTCCACTGGACCTTCTTTCTTAGTTAAAAGTGAAAAAAAAGGCCTATTTCGTCAGCCAGATCTAAAGCGTTAATATCGGACGAATCACCATCTGTCAAGACGTTTTCGAGATCTTTACAATGTGCCAGTAATTCATCCATACACATGTCTTTAAGTTTATAAACATCATATAAAAATTCAAAAGAGTCATTATGACTATTCAGTAGGTTAAATCTCAACTCCAATGCGCTGATCGCCTGACCTATAGTAAAGAAAAAAAATTCCATTTTATATTTGTGTTTTGGATCTCGTACCGGTTCGTCTAAACTTTCATATGAAAAATTTCGTAAACATTCAAGCCCTAAGATAATGTTGTCAAAGGATTCATCCGATCTTAATTCTTTAAAAAAAAATTAATTCTATTCCTGTTGTATCTGATTTCACTACTCATTTATTTTCTAAAATTCAAGTAATCGAATTATATTTTTGTAGGTCGTATTTATTTTTTTTGCGCTCTAGTAGTTCAGGCGGTTTTGCCACCGTAAGCAGTTACCTACCTTGCCTACCGCCTAGAGCCGGCCCCGAGGTAATGCACTCGTGATAATTTGATCAATCTACACCCTGCGAAGAATATTCTAGAATTTTTTCAAACTTTTTTGATCAGTATTTTTTAAAAGTAAGGGGGGACAACGATTTTTTAAAAATAATACGAAGAAAAGTGTGCGCAAGTATTACATTATATATATTTTAAACTCGTGTTTTTACAAGCTTTCATTTAACATCCCACTCGATGACCTGGTAAAAAATGCTTTTTTTTACTTCCGATTTCACCTCCCAAAACTAACCCCTTAAGTCAAAATTTAACTTTCAAAACTACACGGCTCTGATGGGGGCATTAATTCCTATATTAGTACTAAATTTAAACTTTTTATGTCAAACAGCTTCAGAGAAAATCGGGTGTGACAGACAGATAGACAGACGGACGGACAGACACCGAAGTAATCTTATAAATGTTCCGTACGGAATACTAAAAATGATAGCTTTTGGTAAGCCGTAAATCAAAACCATTCAGATGTACCATTAAAATGAAGCATAGCCATACGAAACACGATCGCATGCCTTTGATACATTAAATGCAACAGCGCGTTTATCTATGCGCGTCGTTTTAAAGATTTCTAATATCCAAGGTTCCGCTTATTTCGTTTAAACATCATCCAAGAGTAACAATGGACTCAAAACTGGAAACACGAGCTACGATTTAACTGAATGTAAGCGTTGTCAGATTTCTAAAATTTAAAATATTCAATGATTCACTGGCTTCCGCTATATTATTAAAAGTCTAATCTGAAGAAGAAAAACTTATCGTGCATAGTTTTATCTAGTGTGAAAAAAAAAAGCTGATAGTGATCGCTAAAACACCGAGGGAAGCGGAAATCACCATGAATGATGTGAAAATTAAGCAGGTTGAGGATTTTAGGTACCTGGGATTCTTTTTGAGTGCATGTGGAAAGCTTGATACTGAAGTGGATAGTAGAGTGACCGGGGCAACTAAGTTATTCTACGCATTGACCAAATCATTTATTAGAAAAAGAAAAGTTAGTCTGAATACTAAAATAAGGGTGTTCAATACGGTGTACATCACGGTGCTGCCGTATGGGGGGTGAGATTGGAGTTTGGATGAGCGAAACCGAAGTAGAATCCAGGTGTGGGAAATGTGCTTTTTGAGGGCGGCTATCGGAGTGACGAGATGAGACCGCATCAGAAACACTATAGTCCGCGAAACGTGTAATGTGAATTCCGTGGTAACAACTTTCGAGAGAAAACAGTTAACGTGGTTCGGGCACATGGTGCGATTGACTGATTGTAGAATGGTAAAGAAGAAGATAAGAAGCATAAAAGAGGTAGGCCAACAAGAACGTGGAATGATGGTGTGGGAAAAATCTTCATAGAGAAGAACATTACCTGGAAACAGGCGGAGAAAATGGCAGAGGACCGAAAGGAGTGGCGACGCATTACCTGCTCCACTACCTCGACACCGTAAGGTAGAAGAGGAAGGATTATGTATGTACGAGGCTGGTTTGAAAAGTCCGTGCAAAAAATAAAAACTACTTATGTGTTTGGAGTAAACCTTTTTTATTTTTCGACATAGTCTCCTTTTAGGCTTATACACTTCGTCCAACGATGTTCTAGTTTGTTGATCCCTTCCGAATAATAGGATTTGTCCTATATTCCATTAGTGTCTGCAATCACCTCCTCGTTTGAATAAAATCTTTGTCCCGCCAGCCATTTCTTCAAATTGGGGAACAAATAGTAGTCCGAGGGAGCCAAGTCTGGAGAATAGGGGGGATGTGAAACGAGTTGGAATCCTATTTCCATTAATTTTGCGACCACAACTGCTGAGGTGTGTGCTGGTGCGTTGTCGTGATGGAAAAGGACTATCTTGTGGGCCAATCGCGGGCATTTTTCTTGCAGCTCGGTTTTCAAACGGTTCAATAACGATGAATAATATTCACCTGTAATAGTTTTACCCTTCTCCAGATAGTCGATGAGGAGTATCCCTTGCGAATCCCAAAAGAAAGTCGCCATAACCTTTCCGGCCGAAGGAACGGTCTTCGCCTTTTTTGGTGCAGATTCCTCCTTGGTAACCCATTGTTTAGATTGTTGTTTGGTCTCAGGAGTATAGTAATGTATCCATGTTTCATCCACAGTGACGAAACGACGCTTAAAGTCCTCCGGATTCTTCTGGAACAGCTGCAAACCATCCTTGCAACACTTCACACGATTCCGTTTTTGGTCAAGCGTGAGCAATCGCGGCACCCATCTTGCGGATAGCTTTCTCATGTCCAAATGTTTATGCAAAATATTATGTACCCGTTCAGTCGAGATGCCCACAGCAGTAGCAATCTCACGCACCTTAACTCTTCTGTCATCCATCACCATATCATGGATTTGATCAATGATTTCTGGAGTCGTAACCTCCACAGGCCGTCCAGAACGTTCAGCGTCACTTGTGCCCATATGGCCAGTCCGAAAATTTTGAAACCACTTATAAACTGTTCTAGTCGAAGGTGCAGAGTCACCATAATGTTTATCAAGCTTCTCTTTAGTCTCCTGAGGCGTTTTGTCTTTCATAAAGTAATGTTTAATCACCACACGAAATTCTTTTTCGTCCATTTCTTGAAAATCACTCGACTTCCTTGATTCACACGAATGCCAAACACAAAGAAATAGACCTGGCTGAAACTTGCTGTGCGTTCATTCAAGAGATGCTACTAACTAAACATGACCTCGATACGCGCCGGTGGTGCCATCTCTCGGACTTTGCACGGACTTTTCAAACCAGCCTCGTATGTATGTATGTATGTATGTATGTATGTATGTAGTTTTATCTAGTAGAGAAAAAAGTAAATAACATTATATCTATAAGAAACAGCTGCATATTTTCTGAATTTGAACTTTAATAAGTTATATAACCTGCTATTAAAATAACAAATATAAGTGACAACACCGGAATGTATCCACAGCCAATTTTACTAGCAGAACAAGCGCGACCATTTAAGTTTTTAGCGGCTTGCACGGCGGCGGGATACCATAAATAAATAAAAGACAGGATATTTTGCAGACTCCTGAGAATACCACGGACTGCGGATATCACAAACGAAGGTGTTTTATATTAGGCACAATGTGAAAGAGAATTTTTGCAAACAATCAAGTAAAGAAAGACCGCATATCTGGCTCATGTAATGCGTGGTAATAAGTATGAGATCCTGAAATTCATAATGGAAGGAAAGATTGGAGGCTGGCGAGGCATAGATAGAAAGAAGCATTCCTGGTTGAAAAATATCAGAGGCTGGACAGGTTTGGAAGCGCGTGCATTGTTCCGAGCTACCCAGAACTGTCAAGCAATGAAGACGGCGCTCTAAGAAAACGACAGAGTTGGAAAACCGTCCAGTGTTTTTTACTTGAAGTTTCTTATGGACCAATGATTTGGGGGGAAACGATGTTTTGAACTACACATTGTACCGCTTATTTTTTGTGCCTGGGATATTATATTAAGTCTTTATTTCCGAGCCTTAAAAAATGTTTTTCTTTATTTGACACGCCGGCAAATTAGAAGTTGTCTTTCATTTCTCGCTCCTGTTTGTGTAGCTTACAAAATCGCGCGAAATAATTTGAATAAGTATGCATGAAAAATATCCATACATTCTTAATACATCAAAGATAAATTTGACTTTTTCATCTTTCGAACTAGAATTTGCTATCAAAAGAAAATATAAGTGAGTACTTATTTTAAGTGTACTAACGATATCAAATTCCTTTGATGCTTTTCGACATGGCTAATGGACGCCTAAGACAAGATATTTATCATGTCTTTAGAGGGGGAAATTGTTGTTTTTGTTTCCTGAAAAAGCCAAGCTATGTTTTTATTTAAAGAACACAAAGATTAGCGAAAGAGAGACTACTATGACTGCGTTTTGTTAGTTTCAGTGGTGTTAAATTTTTAGTAGTTTCGTTAAAGGAAGTTTTGTAGTCGGAAAAAATTTGGTGTGATACTGAAATAAGCATATAGCTTTGAGAGATATCACTTCAGGATAATAAGATGAAGTTGATGAGGATTTTAATCCCTTCTACATTTCTGTTAAAATTTGGAATAATGAAAAAGCAAGAACACTGAAATAGAAGTATTTTATGATATATGAGCAATTACTCTTCAAACCCTCTACCTCAGGGGTGCTCAAACGGTCGATCGCGATCGACAAGTCGATCGCGAGTACTTTTTGAGTCGATCTCGAGAAAAAAATTCCGATATAGAACTATTCACAGATTTTGTTTTAGGTAACTAAAACAAAATGTAATGAATAAACTACTAAAATTTATTCGATCCACAATTAGGCCAGAATAACCCCCTCATCACTTTCTTTTATCGTAATAACCCCCTGCTAGCGGCAAAAGGCGGCTTTATCAAAGGAACGCGCGGTACTTATCAAAGAAAAGCCGCGTTTTTGATTCCCGCCGATTTTTCTAGAAACTTCGGGCGGCGTATTTGACGGGAACATTCGAGACTTCGTTCGCGCCGATATAAATGTTGCGCCTGCAGGAATAGGAGTCAGTCTGAGTTGTAACTTGTAGGCGATACATCGATACAAAGTTTATTAATAAATAGTCTAAAATGAGTGCGGCGAAGAAAAGTAAAACTTATCATTTTAATAACGATTGAGACGACGAGAGGCATCATAAAACGGTTCATAAAAACTATGAAAAGGATTTTCCGTCACAGAGTGAATTAAGAAAACGAAAAGTACGTGATTTGATAACTTGTTTGAAAAAAGAACAAACCATGTTCACAAGACCAGCCAAACAATCAAAAGCTGCAACGATCGCGTCATTTAAAATATCTCATATATTGGCGAAACACAAAAAACCATTTGATGATGGATTGGTTGTGAAGGAAGCATTTATTGAAGCGGGTGAGACTTTATTTGTAGATTTTAAAAATAAAACAGAGATTATGTCTGCTATTAGAGAACTTCAGCTATCTCGTCCGACTGTCACAAGGCGTGTTGAAGTCATAAGTCAGGACATGGCAGATAAACTAAAACATGATATCATGGAATGTACATACTTTTCTTTACAGTTCGACGAATCCACCGATATGACAGACACTGCCCAGCTGTGTATTTTTATTCGAATGGTATTCAATGACATGTCGGCTAAGGAAGAGTTTTTGAAAATGATTCCTCTGAAAGGAAAGACCCGTGGCGAAGATATATATGACGTTTTCTTCAATTTTGTAACAAACTACAAGCTACCAATATATAAACTAGTGTGCATTACAACCGATGGAGCACCAGCAATGACTGGAAACGAAAACGGTTTTGTGGCATTGTGTCGAGCTAATGATGATTTCCCTTCATTTTTCTCCTTCCATTGCATTATACATCAACAAGTTTTGTGTTCAAAAGCTCTAAACATGGAGGAGATTATGGGCATTGCAATAAAAATTGTGAATTCTATCCGTGCTTGCAACGACGGCTCTTTAAATTGCAGTTGGAAGATAGTGAGTCAGCTGAACACACTGATTTAGTTCTTCACACGGACGTCAGGTGGTTGAGTCGCGGAAAATTCCTAGAAAGGTTTCAAGAATTATTGCCTGAAATAACAGCTTTTCTGGACGAAAGAGGTGAGGACACTCAGATGCTAAAAAACGGAAAATGGCTGACTGATTTGGCATTTTTGACAGACATCACAATGCATTTAAACACCATTAATTTGGAGCTTCAAGGTAAAGGAAAAACGATTATTTGAGATGATTAGCGCAATAAACGCATTCAAAAGTAAATTGCAACTTATGATAGATCAACTGAAAAGAAAGGATCTGAAAAATTTTCCGTCTTTGAAAGCAAGGATTCCTCAGTTGAATTATGATATTTATGAGGCAGAATTATCAAATATTTTGGGCCAATTCGAAATACGTTTTTATGATTTCAGTAAATTGGCAAATATCGCATCATTTATGAGTTATCCTTTTTCGTGTAAAAACATTGAGGAAATAGCTACTGAAATAGCAAGTCAGTTTAACATGGACTCATGTTCTGTTGAAAATGAGTTAGTGCAGATTATATCAGATATACATTTCAAAGTCACAGCATCTGATACAAAATTCTGGTGTTTTATATCTGAAGATAAATATCCGAATCTAAGGCAAATCGCCCTTCAACTAACGGCAATGTTTGGGTCAACTTACTTGTGTGAGTCTGCATTTTCTGAAATGAAGATAATTAAGTCAAAATATCGCAATCGACTAACTGACGAACATATGTCATCATGCTTGCGATTAGCACTCGGTAATTACGTACCATCTTATGAAAAGTATGCTGAGGACATGCAGTACCACGCTTCAACATCCAAAGTCACTCTTTAGTTAAGTTTAGACACTAGAACTCGTTTGTTTTGTAAGAACCAATAAACTCGCAGTTTTTTCATTGACATTTTAGAGCAGACCTACACTTACCTTGACTAAAAAAATGCATATTGTGCGGAAAAACTAATATCTATGCCACGATACACCCTACCTAGACGACAATCCTGCATCACACTTACTTGCAGCCTCTCAGAGTCGATCGATCGTAGTCAAACAATATTGAGGTAGATCGCAAGCAGTTCAAGTTTGAGCACCCCTGCTCTACCCCATCTCCTTCATCTTATATATTTTCTACTATAAATGCTTGGCTAAAATTTTTTGAAATATCTGAACTAGCCCAATCGTCAGAGGCAAATTTTGACTCAACGGTAACTTTTTTTTACCATTTCGTAATGCTTCGAACGCAAAATTGCCAGCGGCGCACTACAGTAGGCATATTTTCATATTCTAATACTCAATTTTTAAATAATACAGATAATGTGGGTATTTTTAATTATTTTTATATTAATACTTAAGTTGTAATAATGATATATGCCCCAGGATTTTCTTTTCAATACTATATTTTGTTAAATATTTGTAATTTACTGTGTGCCTGCTAAAATCCTGCAAATCGAAATTTCGTTTTAAGTTTTAAAGTTATAAAGCAACAAAAATAAAAACTATTAGTATCATCGGAAAGCTGAAAGTCGTCTCTTCAAAAAGCTATCTTTTAATTTTCTTTTGGCACTCTAAAAACGAGTAATGTCAGCCGGTCGGTTTATCGATCTGTTGCCACCATAATTCTCAAACAAAATGACATTATAATACTTGATATAGAAATGAAATCTATAGTTTTTGAGCGATATCCTTTTAGGGGAGGCGGGTGAATGGGGTTGGTATCGATATGTTGTATGGTGTTAAACGTATTATAGAAATTTACTTTACCCTCACTTAAGAAACTCAAATTCGTTACTTATTTTAGTACGGCATGTCTGCAAAAAAGTATTCGCTAAATCACTTTACCTTTTTTTTTTGTTAAATAATTGATATTTCGGTTGATCTGACTTCATAACTGGTTCAGATTGCGCTCGACTTCTCAAGTAAATTGAATGTTAAGCAAAAGAATAAATCTTTGGAAAAATACGGCAGATATTTCTCGTATAACACCAAATCAAACAGCTTAAAGAAGAAGATAAAACGATTAAGAGCTCCTCCATTTTAAATTCTTGTTTTCACCGAAAACAAGAATCAAGAGAATAACCAAACAATTATATTACCAAATTCCCCTTGTGTAGCGTCCCTTTTTCTTTTAAGGACGATTTGAAATTTAGGGGTTTTTCATTCCAGGAAGATTACTATGATGAAGTCAATTAAGCTAAATAATTATTGACTGAATAGTCCGGTCGGAATACGACCAAAATAAGCCAAAAACAAAAATCGTGCTACTTTTTTTTTAAAAAAATACTCATCTCGACGAGCACATTAAGGAAAAAATCCTGCGATCGCTGGAAAATTGGGGGGCAACACCCTCAAAAATGGGAGAGTTGGGTTTGTAATTTTATCATAAATTTATGGAAAATAAACTAAAAGTATGATAGATTTTGATTCTAGATAAAAAAAAATAACCGGTCAAGTGGAAGTTGAACTTGCGCAATTAGTGTTCCGTACGTTGATTGCTTTTAAAATAAAAAATTTTGTTACAGAGGTATAAAATGATCAGTGACTTCACAAAACATACCCCAAATGAGTTTTCAACAAAGTTTGTTTCTAATCTTTACTGAAATCTGATGAACTTGAATTTTTTTTTTCTATATACCAGATAAATTATTAAAGGTAATGCACTCGTGATAATTTTCGTTCAATCTACACCCCTGTGGAGAATATTCCAGAATTTTTTCAAAATTTTTCGATAAGTACTTTTCGGGACAGCGATTTTTCGCGATTTTTTAAAAATAATATAAAGAAAAGTGCGCGCAAGTATTATATTATATATATATTTTTTACTCGTGTTTTCACTAGTTTTCATTTGACACCACACGCGATGATCTAGTAAAAAAATTTTTTTTTTCACTTCCGACTTCACCCCCCAAAACTAACCCCTTTAGTCAAAATTTAACTCTCAAAACTATATGGTTCTGATTAGACCACCAATTCCTATATTATTACCAAATTTCAACTTTCTATGTCAAATAGTTTCGGAGAAAATCGGGTGTGACAGACAGACAGACACCGAAGTGATCTTATAAGTGTTACGTACGGAACACTAAAAAAACGAAAAACTTAAAATGCTAGGGACGTCATTTGAACCTTCTGGTCCGGAGAAATTGACCAGTTTTTATATCGTTTTTTTTTGTCATTTTTTATGATTAAATAGATGTACTTGCAAATTTCAAGCTAATTTTTTTAGTTAACTCTGACGAATTTTTTAAAGGACTTTGTTTCAGTATACTACTACCATACCTAAAATATCAGAAAATGTTCCTTAGTCCCCAGTCTTTCATTTGAGCTATTTGAAAACACATTTAAACAATTTAGATCCGAAAAATTGGCCATTTTAGTCTCAAATCTACTTTTTTAAATGCAAAATTACGATTTCTTTTTACAAAAATATTTTTTCCTCAGTTTTATAATATTTTCAGTAACCAAAATTATTTTTAATTATTACACACAAGTTACTGTTGACTGGCTGAGTTAATTTGTTAAATTGGTGATCTAAATCCGCACGCCTCTTTTTTTGCATATGAACATTGACATGTAAGCGCACGAAAGTCTACTATGCTATTGACAACCTGATCTGATCGAAACTGCTCGGAAGAACTCAGTTCGTTTATGCGCATGCGCCGGGATGATTAGGCTACATTTACAATCATGGCAAAATTCCAACCAATAAGGAACTTTGCTGTGAAATTTTCTTTGCGGAAAACAACACGAAAAGAACAAATCTTGTGGTTTTTTTTTGGAATAGCCCTAAAATGGTCCAATTTTGAAAGACTAACCAGAAAAAATCGAGGTAAGGCTGTTTTTGCTAACCTAAACTAACCTTGGTCTCCAGTTACTAATATAGGACGTATATATTTTTTACATTAAGGTAGGACATTTTTTTTCATTATTTAATGTATTTTGTAATTGCTGATTATTTAATTCGGGTCAGTTTCGGTTAGCTCAGGTTAACAAAAACGATTTCCTCCCGATTATTTCTCATAAATATGTCAAATTTAGGCCATTTGAAGCCTATTTAAAAAAAAATCTTCCTTTTTCTGAAAAGCCCGCGTACCGAAATTTTACCAAAAAAAAAAATGACAACAAACAATTTTGTGATAAGATTAGATTATAACTGAAAAAAATTTAATAATTTTTTGAAAGGATTAGGCTGACCTCTACAATTCACCCATTAGTGTGAACGGAGTCTGTTCTTTCGAAAACAACTGACAGTTTCGATCAGTGGTTATCAACAGTTGTCAGTAATATAGGTTAATTTTTATTTACCAAAAAAAAAGTTCCAAAACGGCTTCCCCCCGATATTTTCCCAGAAGTCTTTCAAAATTAGACCATTTTAAACCTATTCTAAAAAACCCTTTTTCTGAAAAGCCTGCGTAACAAAAACGGCCAATTTATCCCAACCAGAAGGTTCAAATGACATTCACAGCCACTTAAATTTCTCGTTTTTTGATCTGGAATCAAGATCGGTCAGACTTTTAGTTCATCTTCCATAAATTTATGATAAAATTGCAAAAATACGCTAAAAAACCTAAGGACGGGCCAATTCTCCCATTTTTGAGAGTGTTGCCCCAATTTTTCAACGGTCGCAATATTTTTGTTTTAATGTAAAGACGAGTATTTTTTTTTTTAAAGTAGCGGTATCCGACCTCAAAATCGTACTCTGATTGGAGTAGAATTCTACTCATACTTCTGTTTACTCTTTAATTAAATGAAAAATCTATCCACTGGAAGCTTACAGCTTATTTTATTAAAAATAAAATAAGTCTTTTTGAGATATCTACATACACTACCGTCAAAAAGTATTTGCTCACCTAGTTATTTCAGTCCCAAGACAACAAAAACCCAGATAATATATATATTTTTTTAATTTTAATGAATCAGGAAAATATTGATGATTTTCCAGGATTTCTCTCATCTATGTGACCTCCCTTGTTTTTAATTACCGCTTTACAGAGTTTCGGCATTCTGTTCAGTAGTTTCTTCGGTTATTTTAACCCATTCTGCTTGTAAAAGTTCTCACAAGTGATTTTCTGATGTTGAATTGAGTTTTCGAACACACCTGTCCAAATGGTCTCACAGCAATTCGATGGGGTTCAAGTCGGGTGATTGTGGAGGCCAAGTCATCACTTCCAGGATGTCATCGGATTTCCATTGGTCCAAAAGTTCTCTAATTTGTTTAGCAGAATGTTTAGGGTCATTGTCATGCTAAAAAAAAATTTCCCCTGAAAAATATCTCTTCTAGAAGGAAGCATTTGAGTTAGCAAAATTTCTTGATACTGTTCTTTTCGCATGATTCCTTCTATCCTAAAGATTTTTTTCCAACTTTACCATTGCCAAAACAACCCCAAACCATTACTGAGCCTCCACCATGTTTTACTGTAGGCAACTGACGGGCTTCCAACATCCTCTCTCCAGCTAACCGCCGCACGTAAACTTGTCGATTTGAACCGAAAATTTCGAATTTAGATTCGTCGCTCCAAAGGACGGAATTCCATTGTTGTGATGTCCAATTTTCATGTTCTCAGGCCCATTCTAATCGTTTACGTTTATTCATTTGCCTAAGAAGTGGTTTCCTCACTGCAACTCTCCCGTGTAGTTCACCTTCTGCTAACCTGTTCTTCACGGTTATCACGCTGATGAGGATGGACCGCTCCAGGTTTACTTCAGCCGTGATTTCTGGTGCGGTCAGGCGGCGATTACGTCTGCTAGACATTGTTATAGCTCTGCCTTTAGCGGGAGTCGTTTTTCGAGGCCCTGAACGTTTTTGGTTGGGAATTCCACAACCCGCAGAAATTTTTTTTACGATGTAGTCCACCACCTTGGCGTCCGTATATCACTCGCGATTTGTCGACTCGAGTGACCGTTTTGATGTCTCGCAATTATAGAGCCCGATTTTCAACGGAAACTTCTTTCGTTTTTGGCATTTTCACAATACAACTGAGCCTGTATCAAGGAGAAAGTACTGTTTGCGAATGATTAATTTCCAAAAGCGCATAGTTCTTATCATAAAATGTCACTAGGAATTTCCATAATCCCTAGAAACTTGAAATGAGTTCTTACTTCAACTGGGATTCTCAGAAATCGCCTCAAAACGATATCATGGAAATTTGTTCTAATTGATTATTAATTTGTAATTTCACCAAAAAGGCTTATCTAAACAATTTTATGATGGACACTTGTTAAGAACAATTAAATTTCCCTATTATAATAAAAGGGTTTAATTAGGTATTAAATTTTGGCAGTTACATTGAAATTTCTAGGTGGGCAAATACTTTCTGACGGTAGTGTACTTATTAACCAAAAACTACAAAACTTAAAAAAATATATATTTTACCTTTTTGAGTTGTTTAAAAAACAGAAACTGATACTGAAGAAATAATCTATTTCTGAAGAGCAGTGTTTTAAACGCACTAACATAATACACTAATAATCACAACATTTCTTTTAAAAACACTTTTTAATTCTTATTGTAATTTCTTTACGACGCACTGTAAAACGACACAAAATACAACTTTTATTCGCTGCAATATAAAATGGCCGTTTCAATAAATAGTACGCTCTTCTTTATTTTTCGCATGCTTGTTGGCGATTGGCTTTTTCCTTCCGGCTCAAACGTTGTTAACCACGTGCAGCGCAACAGTGTGCGCGGTGATTTAAACGTTGCTACTACGTTTTAAAGCCATCCTTAGCCAGGGATTCTCATCTATTACGCACGTAAAGACAAGCGCCATTCTGTTTTAAACATTTATTAGAATGACAAATACAATATCCATTTTCTTAATATTATAATGAAAACTTTCAATTAATGAGTTTTTCATACGGTGTTTCGGTTTTAATAACAGCGAATTACTTAATACATTCGAGTGCTGTGAGAAGCAAACGTTTTTAAATTAAGAAGTGCAGTATTTAGTGTCTGTTACGGAGATGTAGTTTGTGGTATCAGCAGAATAGTTTATTCAGGTAAAATTTTCTATTGGTAATAGCAAAAAATTTAAATTTGGCTCAAGTTTACCTCTTTTTTAGTGTTCTGTACGGAACACTTATAAGATCACTTTGATCTCTGTCTGCCCATCTGTCTGGCACATCCGTCTGTCACATCCGATTTTCCCCCGAAACTATGTGACATAGAAAGTTGAAATTTGGCACTAATATAGGAATTGATGGCCTCTTCAGAGCCGTGTAGTTTTTGAAGGTTAAATTTTGACTTAGGAGATTAGTTTTGGGGGTCAAATCGGCAGTGAAAAAAAAAATTTACCAGGTTATCGAGTGGTATGTCAAACGAAAATTTGTGCAAACACGAGTTCAAAAATATATATGTTACGGTAAATGTAATAAACCGGTGGTTATGTATAATTACACAAGTCTGCAAAAAAAAAATTGAGGGCTGTTTTGGTTTTTTTTTTGCGTAATTCTTATGTTTTTGGGTGTGTACTGAATCCGAAAATGACTTTCATTTTGTCATAGAACGTCACGTTTTCTGACAATGTAGGTATCTATGTTAAACAAGTTATCATCTTAAAATAAAAGATAAAAGACTAAAAATTTTTTTTTAAATTTATAATTGCGTAACAAAACTTATTTTTTTCATCTAAAATACATTCATTAGTAGTTTTTCCCAGTGAGACTCCTTTTGGTACATTTTCGCTTGTAGGAAGCATCTGGAAGGTCTCTCTGCGTCCAACAGTAGTCTGCCATCATTGAGACGCTCCATCTTCCCTTTTATCTTTTTTCCATCTCCTTAATATCTTGGTGAAATCGTTCACCTTGCTCTTCACTCAGATCTCCTAAATTTTCTGGAAAGTAGTCGAGGTGGGAATGAAGAAAATGTACTTTTAAACTCATTAGGCAACCTAAAGCTTGAAATGCTTTTAACATTCTTTTGACGATTTGTTTGTAGTTAGGGTCTTTGTTATTGCCTAAAAATTTCTCTATGACCTCTTTTAAAGGCAATCCACCCTTCTCTTTGAGGATCCGTCATGGTTGTGATGAATTGTGGATCAGCCATAAGCCGTCTATTATCTGGTCCAACGAAAACACCTTCCTTCAACTTTGCCTCCGAGAGGCCTGGAAACTTTGATATTAAGTATTTGAAGCAATTTCCATCTCTTGGAAATGACTTTACAAATTGCTTCATCAATCCCAGCTTTATGTGAAGCGGTGATAGAAGAACACCAAAGTTTCATGCAGGACGTTCTTTTCGTCAACTTTATGCTCCCTCGGAGTCCAGTGATTTGCTCGGTCTCTACTATCCCATAGACACAAAAAGCAAGGGAATTTGGTAAACCCAGATTGTTGTCCGAGCAACATGCCCAAGATTTTTAAATCACCGCACACTTGCCAACCGTGGTCTTTATATTTTAATTTGCAAAGAACCAATTCCAAGTTCTTGTAGGTTTCCTTGAGGTGTACGGAATGACCGACAGGAATGGAAGCATAGAAACCGCCATTGTGAAGCAGAACTGCTTTAAGGCTTCTTTTTGAAGAATCTATGAAAATACGCTACTGTGCTGGGTCGTATGAGATCTTAAATGTATCCCTCAAACCTTCAATATTGGTACAATAAACCAACTCGTCCTCTTGGGCAAAGTAGGAAGTGAACTGCTTCTCACGATATCTAAACCAGGAGGAAGACACTCCCGGCAAAAGTAAGTTCCTGGTTTTGAGCCTTGATCCAAGCAACTCAGCAGCGTTTTTGGGAAGATTCAAGTCTCTTACCAAATCATTTAGCTCGCCTTGGGAAAAACAATTTCGGACTGCTGTCATCTTCAAATTGAAAACTTGACTTGTCATCGGGTTCAGGTACAGCACCATCTTCGTCAGAACTTGGAATCTCTTCCAAGGTAGCAGGGGCCTTGGGCACTGGTATTTCGGACCCATGAGGGATGGGACGAATAGATGATTGCAGATTGGGGTATGAAATGGACTGCTTCCATTTTGAATTATACCCTTTCACATTACACCAACAAAAGTAACAATCATCACTATGGTTGTTTTGCTTGCGCCATACCATAGGAATCGCATATCGGAAAGCTTTTTTCTTGCCCTTAAACCAATTTCGAAGGTCTTCAACACATCGTTTGCAGACCTTATGAGGTGCCCAAACTTTATCCTGATCTCCAAGTTTTAAGCCAAAATACGTGAAGTATACTTTTTTTACAAAGTCCGTAATATTAAGTTGTTGCTTTAATACCATATATTCGCCACAAATATAACAGAAACTGTCAGACGAAATCACACACTTCCGCACAGATGATATTGCACTATATTGAACCAAGATCTATAAAACAATGACGAGTTAACACGTAATTGTACCGCGCCACTTTCTACACTATCGGAGCGCGCACGTTCTGGTTACAACGTTTATGTTTGTTAATTTAGCTCACACAGGGCGTTCTTTATTTAGAAAGTAATGATAGTTATGGCCTGTTAATATTTTTATGTATTGAGTTTGTATAGTTAAAAACATTGTCAGGTTGACGCTCTGTACCTTTAAAACAAGCAAAGATGTCGTCTACATATCGGTACAAATACAAAAATGATTTGCTAAATTCTTGTCGATGTATTTGTTTTTCTAGATTATCCATAAATATTTCTGCTAAAAGCGGGCTAAGTGGACTACCCATTATGAGACCCTCAGAACTATTATAAAACGTATTAAAGTAAAAATAATTTTGATTGAGGCTCGTGTTTAATAAATTTAGTATGTCTTGTTGTATAACGATATTAACTTTATTTTTGATTAGAAATGTTTTTATGATTTTTACTTTTTTTTCATCCGGGGGTATGCTAGGGAAAAGGTTTTGGACGTCAAATGATACTAGTTTTGAATTATCTGGCAGAAAGACGATGGAAATTTTTTCCGTTAATTCTAACGAATTTTTTATTGTGTAAGTTGGGGTGAAGTTAATGTTCGTTTTAATGATATCTATGAGAGTTTTGAGAGTTTGTAAGCTGGGGCCGATATGTAGGAGGCTACAGGTCTAATAGGATGATTTTCTTTATGTAATTTGACTAATGAATAAAGTAGAGGGAGCTGATCATTCATGACTGTTAATTTTGAGATTTGGTTGTCTGATATGATGCTAGAAGCTTTACCTAACGCTGTTTTAATATTTTTCTTGAATTTTTCTGTCGGTTCTTTAAGTAATATTTTGAAATTTCCTTTCTTAATAAATTCTAATGTTTTGTCTATGTCTATTATTAGTTTAATTAGGTTCTAAATAAATAAATAAATAAATAAAGATGTCCGAAATAATATTTGTATTCTTAATTTTAATGATTATACAGTTTTACATTATTTATTAAAATGTAATTTTTTCAATTTAATGGTTTTCTGGCAACATTAAGTGTGTTTTCTGAAAAAAACCTCACATTTTTCATGATTTTTTTGTATTCAGTATAAAAAAACACTTCAGAAAACACGTGTGATAATTTTCGTTCAATCTACACCCTGTGGAGAATATTCCAGAGTTTTTTCAAACTTTTTTGATCAGTACTTTTCGAGATAAGGGAGGAACAGCGATTTTCGCAATGTTTTAAAAGTAATACAAAGAAAAATGTGCGCAAGTATTAACCCTTTAAGTCAAAATTTAACTTTCTAAACTACACGACTCTGATGAGGTCATCAATTCCTATATTAGTGCCAAATTTCGGCTTTCCGTGTCAAATAATTTTGAAGAAAAATCGCTTGTGGCAGACAAACAGACACCGAAGTGATCTTATAAGTGTGCCGTACGGTACACTAAAAATGAAAATATTCCTCAATGCGACTGTGCCGACATATAGTACATCCTATCTTAACAATTTGTATAGATTGTCCCTGAGAATAAATATTAACTAAGAAACTTTACGACTCTAGTCGATTTATTTGTCTCCAATTAACGAGAAAAGGTTAAACCGTTTTCTTTGGAAAAGTAAATTCGGAAACACCATTTTTTTTTTATAATACCACGGCAGGCAATAATTAAATTTCATGTAGTCCCCAATCGGGAGCTGCTAATAATTAATGAAAGACTTGCCAAACTATCGCCCGAGGCCTTTAATTTAACTGTAATTAACCGATCATTAATAGAATCGATCACCTTATCGTATCTTGCTTTCCTCGACTTATACGTCTTATAATTAAGTGATATTATATGATGTTATCAGGATATTAGGAAGTTTGGTTAGTGTGCACAATAATTTATTAACGGGCTATACCAGTGTAACTACTTAAAAGTGAGGATATGTTCCTAGGTTTTTTTTTAAAGAAAATTACTGCATGAAATGTATTAAAATCTTGGGTACATATTTATTGTTTGTTTACAAATACACACAATTTTTTTTCCGATCAAAATATTGAAATTTACGGGACTTATGCCCCAGTAACGGGACAGGTGAAAAAAAAAGTAGCTCCACTGCTGCCATGATTGGTTCCTTCACATTGCCTGGAATCAAAAAAAAAATCCTTATGGAAATTTTCTTTCTGTTTACTTGAGAAGGTGAAATTCAGCACTTATTTTAGACCTACATGATTGCAAGGAAAGTACCGGGTGAATTTTTCTTAACTAAAATAATAAAGCACCAAAAATCAGCAGATAATTTACAGTTGAAGCTACAAAAAGATTTATTAAATAAACCGAATCTGGATGGAAGTAGTAAGTTCCTTAAAACCCATTTCCAATATTTTAGATCAAAGCGTTCTAGCGTATTATATAATCTGATTTATTTCTTGGAGACTGTCCCGAAAGTCACACAGTCTAGAAATAGATGAAATAGTAACTTGGCATGTGATACAAATACAGTTAACCAATTTTATTTCGGTTTTAGGTGATTTTTAAAGCGAGTTTCTGTCTTTCGCTTTCAAAATTTTAAAGCCGTGACATTATTTTTTGGTATTTGTTTTTACTGATATAATTCTAAAGTAAAGAAATAACATTAATAATAATAACCTAACCTGAACAAGAAAATTTCACATTAAATACACAAGAAATTACAGAAACTATCAAACACACACACAACTGGAAATGTCCTGGAATAGACAATATACAAAACTTCTGGTACAAACAGTTTACCACCACACACGAAGCACTCATACACCAAATCAACAAAGCCATTCTACAACCACACACATTTCCCACTTTCCTTATACAAGGAATAACATACGTTAAACCCAAAAGCTCAGACACCACAAACCCGTCAAACTACCGACCTATCACCTGTCTTCCAACCCTATACAAGATCATCACAGCCGCAGTTTCCAAGAAAATAGAACAACACCTAACAGACAACAATATTATATCACAGAAGAGCAGAAGATGCAGGAAAAATAGTCGAGGATGCAAAGAGCAGCTGATCATAGATAGCGTGATTATGGGACAAACCAGAAAAGAACACAGAAACCTTCACATCGGTTACATAGACTATAAAAAAGCCTTCGACTCCATACCCCACAGCTGGTTAATCAGAGCCCTAGAAATCTATAAAATCAACCAACACTTCAGGCAATTTCTAGCGCAAATTATGAAACACATGGAAAACCAAAATACGCCTAGAAACACAAACCGAACGCATCCAAACAGAAGAGCTGTACATCAGACGGGGTATATTTCAGGGAGACTCGCTCAGCGCTCTATGGTTTTGCCTCTGTCTCAATCCACTCTCAAATATACTAAACAGAACAGAGCATGGCTTCAATATCAGACACCAAAAAGTGAATCAACATAAAATAAACCACCTTCTATATATGGATGACATAAAACTCTACGCTGCCACAAAAAACACAGCTGAAAGAACTCCTCAAAATCACAGAAATATTCACCTTAGATGTCAATATGGAATTTGGTATAATTAAATGCAAAGTGCTCCACATCAACAAAGGCCAATGGACGTACCGCCATGAGACAGAAACCATCAACAATGAAACACTCGATAACATGTTCGACAAAGAAACATACAAATATCTAGGCTTCCAACAAAGCACCAAACTCAACCACACTCACATCAAAACCGAGCTCAGAACCGAATTCAAAAACAAACTGACGAAACTTTTATAAACAAAACTCAATTCTAAGAATCTCACTAAAGCCATCAACACGTTCGCTATACCTATACTCACATATTCATTTGGTATCATCAGATGGTCACAAACAGACATAGAAAATATTCACATCCTTATACGATCTCAATTCACCAAATACAGGAAATTACACCCCAACGCATGCAAAGAAAGACTTACCATCGAGAGGAAGGCAGGAGGAAGAGGAATTATAGACATCAGATCATTACACACAAAACAAATACAAGCACTTAGGAAATTCTTTCACACCAAGCAAACCAGCCTCCACACAGCAACAGTCAAAGCAGACTAAAACTATACCCTACTCGACTTATCCCGGGTAGACCACCCAGCAGATACACACAGTCACACCCAATTACAACAGGAAAAGATGAAAACGTGGTCAGAAAAAACACTCCACGGAAAACACAGATACCACATAGAACAAGACCACGTAAATAAAAAACAATCATACATCTGGTTACGGGATGTGCAGCTATTCCCTGAAACAGAAGGCTTCTTACTTGCCATGCAGGATAAAGTCATATTAACCAGAAACTACCAAAAGCATATCATCAAAGGCCCAACTATTACAGAAGACAGATGCAGAAAATGCCACCAGCAGAAAGAAACGATCGAACACATAACAAGCGGATGTAAAATATTAGCCGGAACGGAATACACAGCCAGACATGACTCAGCGGCAAAAGTAGTTCACCAAGCACTAGCCACAACTTACAAGCTCATAGAAAACACAGATCCCTACTACAAATACACAGCAACATCCGTACTTGAAAATAAAGATTACAAACTCTACTGGGACATCAGTATCCATACAGATAAAACAGTCTCCGCCAATAGACCCGATATTACTTTTCAGTGCAAAAAAGAAAAAGTCACCTATCTAATTGACATAGCTGTCCCCAACGACACAAACATCCAAACGAAATATACAGAAAAAAATTTCCAAATACACAGACCTTGCAACGGAAATAAAAAGGCTATGGAAACAAGAAAAAGTCATCATTGTCCCCCTCATTATATCAGCCACAGGCCTTACACCAACAACATTCACACCACACTTAGTACAATTAGGACTCAACACAAACATACACAAAAACATTCAGAAGTCACTGATTTTGAAAACATGTAACATTGTCAGGTCATTCCTTAATACACAATGGTAATGCGTTTGTGCTGACTTGGTTTGCGCCCGTCAGCCAAACATGGAACCACATTGACCAAATGTGAGAAAGAAGAACTTTTTTGTAATAATAATAATAATAATCATTTATTAGTTTCGAGAATAACAATAGTTATAAACACAAAATGGTATGGAACATTGTACAAAGAACAAAAAGGTAAAACGACATTTACAAAACACATACATATGTTTATGATAAAAACAAAAGGCTCAGAAGACATCATTAAGGACAGTCAACGGAAGATGAAAAGCATCCTTAACAAGTAGCAATAAAATTAACATTTTTTATTCATAAGTTAAGTCTGTCTGAATAACTAAAGAAACTGTCCATAGTATAATAAGCTTTCGATAATAAAAATTTCTGTATCTTTGTTTTGGCTCTTACTTGCGGTAATTTTCGAACGCTCTCTGGGAAACTATTAAATATTTTAACGGAAGAATATTGTACACCTCTTTGGATATAACTAAAATTACACTTCTCAATTACAAGATCTGTTTTATATCTAGTTTCATAATTATGTCTGTTTTGCGCATTTTCAAAGAGATCCTTGTTAATGCGAACAAACATAAAGGAGTCCAATATATACATACTAGTTAAAGTTAAAAGGGATTTACTGACAAAGACGCTCCTACAGCTTTCACGATAATGCATCTTAAAAGTAGCTCCGACACATTTTTTTTGTAATTTAAAAATTTTCTCTACTTAGGGAGAATTTCCCCAAAAAATCAAACCATACCTGAACCTGGACTGCACGTAAGCATAATAGGCAGTCAAGGCAGCATCAATGCCCACATTATTTGATAAGATTCTCAGTGCATAACAATATTTGGAGAGACCAGCCGCGATATTCTCCACATGCTGTCTCCAATCAAGTTTAGCAACAATATTGACGACCAGCAGAGACAGATGCTGAGATGTTTGAATGTCGCTACCCTTGTAAGGAAACGTGAGAAAATGATCAACCCTTCTGCCAAAAACCAGACACTGTATTTTTGACATATTCAGTAGAAGGTCATGGGTTGTAAAATAACGGTCTAGAATTTCACAGGCTCTCCTCACATCAGCGACTATCTCATGTGGAGTGTCACCACTAAAGATCAGGGTTGTGTCGTCCGCATGTAGAACTGTAAAGTTTCCTGTAATGTTAGGCAATTCGTTTGTATAAAAGTATATAAAGCAACGGGCCTAAAATAGATCCCTGAGGTGCAACCCTCGTAACAGCGACCCTGTCTGAAAGAAAAGACCTGCCATAATTATCAGTCTCCATCTCTTGCTGAGTGCTATTATTCAAGTGGGAGGCGATTAACTTTAATGCATTTCCCCTAATACCCAGGTGTTCCATTTTTATGCATAAAGTCTTATGATTGACACCATCAAAGGCTTTTGACAGATCAATATACATTGCCATAGTTATCTTTCCGCTATTTAGTGAATCCAGAATATTCGACAATGCCTGATAAATGGCTCTTATGGTGCACTTTCCCTTTATAAAACCGTTTTGAATCGATGCAATCATCGAGTGCATATAAAAATGTTGGGGTATGATTTTTAAAGAATTTAATATTTACCATTAGCAGGACAAGTGAAAAATTAGCAGTAAAAAATGTGAAAAATCTTTGCGTATTATGTACTTTATAAATAACTAGCCGTGCCCGCGGCTTCGCTCGCGTGAACTTGATTCACCCTTATCGTCACTGCTTATTCGTTATGTTTATATTATTATATAGCTCAAGGGGCCTTAGAGGTCCATGGCTTGGTTGCGTACTTGTCTCCACTTCTTTTTATCTCCTGTTAGCTTTTCCCAGTGCGAGATTCTCATCAACTCCGAATCTTGCTTTACTGCCTGAATCCATGTAGATCGAGGTCTACCCTTGCCTCTTCTTCCAACCACTCCTCTTATTAGGGCTTGCTTTGCCTGTCTTTCCTCCTTCATCCTTGCCACGTGTCCCAACCATCCTAATCGCTGGCTTATTATGATTTGACTTATAAGGGGTTTCGTATATAGGCATTTTAATTCGTAGTTTGTTCTTCTTCTCCACAGTCCCTCTTCTTTCCTTCCTCCGTAGATTTTTCTCAAAGCTTTCCTTTCCCACACCTCCAACGTCTCCTTTTCTCTTGCATTCAGTTTTCCACGTTTCGCATCTATATGTCACCGTGGATCTGACAACTGTCGTATATATTCTTTCTTTTGCTTTTCTTGATACATTCTTTAATTTCAATATTGGATTCATTCCCCCAAACATCTCCGTCCTTTTCGCTATTCTTTCTTGTATCTCCGTCTTTTCTTGTCCACTCTATGTTATTGTTACTCCCCAGATAATTAAATTTGTCTACTTTTTCAAACATACATCTTTTTCCTAAGTTGTTTATTATATCTAAACTTTTGTTGTTTTTAATATCCTTCTTCTTTGTAATTTCCATGTATTTTGTTTTTTCCTCATTATCTTTAGTCCTCTCATCCTTCCCCTTTCTTCTATCCTACTTATGGCTTTTTGAGGTTCTCTTTTGCTCTTGAAATCACTGCTACATCATCCGCATAGGTTTGTTGGTATATCGTTCCATTTGTTTTTATTTCTGACTCCCGGATTATCTTCTCTAGTACCAAATTAAATAGACATGTCGACACTGGTTCCCCCTGTCTTAATCCTCTCTTCACCTTAAACTTGTCTGATACTTTGCCCTCAACCAACACTCCATTTTCTGTGTCATTCAGGGTCATTCTCACCATGCGAATCAATTTACTTGGAATTTTTAGTTCTTCCATTATCTTGTAGAGTCCTTCTCTATTTACAGAGTCATATGCTTCTCTGAAATTCACAAGGACCAAGTGTAGTGCCAAATTTTGTTCTAAGCGATTATCTTGGATTTGCTTAATCGAAAATATCTGGTCTGTAACCGATCTATTTTTCCTGAATCCACACTGGTACTCTCCCAGAATAGACTCGGCTTGCTCTGCTAGTCTGTTTTTGATAGCCAACAGTACTGTCTTGTACACGACATCCAATAAGGCTATTGGTCTATAATTAGCACATATAGTTTTTTTCTCCTTTTTTGTATATTGGACAAATGAGCGACTCTCTCCAGCTCACTGGCATCTTTTCTGTTTCCCATATTTCTTTGCACCAACAGGCATATTTCATTTTCCAGATCTACTCCTCCAGCTTTTATCAGTTCTACAATTTCCACCCGGGGCCTTATTTTTTTTGGGTTCTGAGTATTTCTCTTATTTCTTCTTTGCAGGGTTTATTTGTCGCTTCCTCCCCTTCAGTTAATTTTGCTTCCTATTTCTCATTCAACTCCTCATTTTCATCTCCATTTAATGTTTCTTTAAAGTATTCCTCCCATCTATTCAGTCTTTCTGCGAAGCTTACTGCTAAACTTCCAACTTTTTTCCTATATATTAGAATTTTGTCTCTGTTTATTCCCTTTGTATTTTATAATAAAAAAACACGTAAATCGGATAAGTGGTTCTCGAATGATAAGCCCACTAACGGACAGACAGACAGAGAGACGTTGCGTTTTATATATATTATATAGATTATTATTATTATTATATAACCTCTTCAGAGAACATATGTATGAATTTAAAAAATCACGTAAGTTTTCGAGGGATAAGCGCACTAACGGACAGACAGAGAGACGTTGCATTTTACATATATTATAGATATAGATTATTATTATTACTACGAGGCTGGTTTGAAAAGTCCGTGCAAAAATAAAAACTACTTATGTGTTTGGGGTAAACCTTTTTTATTTTTCGACATAGTCTCCTTTTAGGCTTATACACTTCGTCCAACGATGTTCTAGTTTGTTGATCCCTTCCGAATAATAGGATTTGTCCAAGTCTGCAAAATATCCATTAGTGTCTGCAATCACCTCCTCGTTTGAATAAAATCTTTGTCCCGCCAGCCATTTCTTCAAATTGGGGAACAAATAGTAGTCCGAGGGAGCCAAGTCTGGAGAATATAGGGGGGATGTGAAATGAGTTGGAATCCTATTTCCATTAATTTTGCGACCACAACTGCTGAGTGTGTGCTGGTACGTTGTCGTGATGGAAAAGGACTTTCTTGTGGGCCAATCGCGGGCGTTTTTTCTTGCAGCTCGGTTTTCAAACGGTCCAATAACGATGAATAATATTCACCTGTAATAGTTTTACCCTTTTCCAGATAGTCGATGAGGATTATCCCTTGCGAATCCCAAAAGACAGTCGCCATAACCTTTCCGGCCGAAGGAACGGTCTTCGCCTTTTTTGCCAGTCCGAAAATTTTGAAACCACTTATAAACTGTTCTAATCGAAGGTGCAGAGTCACCATAATGTTTATCAAGCTTCTCTTTAGTCTCCTGAGGCGTTTTGCCTTTCATAAAATAATGTTTAATCACCACACGAAATTCTTTTTCGTCCATTTCTTGAAAATCACTCGACTTCCTTGATTCACACGAAGGCCAAACACAAAGAAATAGACCAATATGGCTGAAACTTGGTGTGCGTTCATTCAAGCGATACTACTAACTAAACATGACCTCGATTCGCGCCGGTAGTGCCATCTCTCGGACTTTGCACGGACTTTTCAAACCAGCCTCGTATATAACCTGGCCAAAGAATATATGTATGAATTTAAAAAAGACACGTAAATCGGATAAGTGATTCTCGCCTGATAAACGCACTAATGGACAGACAGACAGAGAGACATTGCTTTTTATATATATTATAGATTATAGATATTCTCTGCTACATAATATTGTTCCAAATTTAATGGTTTAGGCTGTATACTGCAAGGGAACGCGCTAACGGCAAACTTTTTTCCGACTTCATTCACTATTATCGTCACTGCTCATTCCCTATGCTACCTATCGTAATAAAATATAGCCTATAACCTGGCCAGAGAACATATGTATATTTAAAAAAAAAAGTACGTAAATCGGATAAGTGGTTCTCCAGTGATAAGCGCCCTAACGGACAGACAGACAGACAGACAGAGAGACGTTGCATTTTATATATATTATAGTTGAAGATTTTTTTATAAAAGTGTTTACAAAAATAATTTAAAAAACATACGGCTGCGGCAACGACAGCTATTCAACCCTGTAGTCCAGTCAGAATACGACCAAAACAGGCCAAAAACAAAAATCGTTGGATACTGCTACTTTTTTTTTAAAAAAAAAATACTCGTCTCAACGAGTACATTAAGGAAAAAAATATTTCGATCGCTAAAAAATTGGGGCAACACTCTCAAAGATGGAAGAATTGGCCCGTTTTTTGGGGTTTTTAAACGTATTTTTGCAAATTTATGGAAGATAAACTGAAATTCTGACAGATTTTAATTTTAGATACAAATTTGAAGGGCTACGGATGTTGTTTGAACCTTCTGGCCGAGAGAAAAGAAAAAAAAACGGCAAAAACGACCAATTTTTCTTGACCAGAAGGTTCAAATGCCATCCATAGAAACTTAAAATTTTTATCTAGAATTAAAACCTGTCAGAATTTTAGTTTATCTTTCAAAAATTTATGATAAAATTGCAAAAATACGCTACAAACCCAAAAGCGGGCCAATTCTCGAATTTTTGAGCGTGTTGCCCCAATTTTCCAGCGGTCGCAATATTTTTTCTTTAATATACTCATTAGAGTGACCGGATCTCATAGAGGGGGAAAAAATGTCGGAATCTTGTTCGTCTGGACCCCACAAAACGATTCCCCTTTCCAGATATTAAGATAGCCGAAATTTGAGCTCGATTAAACGACGTTAACCGGTGCCGCTCGTCGCTCAACGTTTGAAAAAATCCAAATTTTTGGCCAAAAAGCTGACATATGGAGCCATAACTCCAGAACGGTAAATAATAGAAACACGCTTAATATCTCAAAAGAAAGCTAATGTTTTTCTTCAAAATTTATATTCTATACATAATTGTTGTTATTTTAAGTCAAACCGAGTTACAACAGCCTTTAGCCCCAAAAACGTGACCTGGTACCACTAGGAGCATACTTCGTATATTTTGTTATTAAGTGATAAATTTTGCTTTTTTTTGGTATATTTTTGAGTTTAAAGTAGAAATATAATAAAAAAACAAGTAATACTGATAAGTCTAATGACATTTTTTATTTTAAAATATAAAAATTAGGTATATAATACATACAAAACAGACACAGAAAAGATACAGACGTAGTACCTACATGAGTTGATAATTTTACATAGTTATCTAATCTATTCTAGAGCTTTTGTTAAAGTAGTATTTGAAACGTCAGGATATAATGCTCGGCATTTACTTACAACTTGCAGGACATATTGCTTTTGGTCTTCACCTTTTGTCAGAAGGTCGTTAAAGTGGTTATTAATTTAACACCACGCTCAGCCATATCATTAACTACTTTTAATATTTTGACAATTTTCAATCCTTTTTGGAAGTCATTATTTTGAGGCCAGGTGTTTGGATGTTGTCTTAGGAAATCTGTTTTTATATTAAATTGGTCAAAGAATGTAAACGTTTCATTGGTAAGTAAATTTACCAATCCTCCATCAACTAACCTCTTTTAAGTTTTCTTTCCTAACTTTTGGATTTACAACCCTAGCGTGCTGTGATGGTTCATCTGTGCTACTGAGCAATTTATTAGCCATTAACAACTTTTCATCGTCTGTAATGGTGGGACCAAAAAACGATAATCCCACCAACTTTGCATTCAGATACCACAAATGGTTCGAAAATTTGGTCAGGACTATTTCTGCAATGTCGTTGTCACATTTTTTTATAGTCTAACAGACTATGCAAAATACCTAAATCTTGCTTTGGTGCAAGATGAGCTTTTGGAGCATTGAACCAAGCTTTACAATAAATTTTAACTAGGAAAACCGAAATGGCACGCACAGAACTTTCTTCTTCTTTAGACATCTTAAATTGACGACGAAAAATGAACATTTTTAAGCAGTAAATAGCCTCTGCCATCTACCTAGCGTGATGAATGGCTCCTGGAGTTCTAAAACCCACAACATTGCCGTCTAGTGATCCAACAAATACGAGAACCAACTGCAATAGCTCCTTGTAGTCATCTCTGGGGTGGCTCTCAGTTAATTTGGTCTCGAATTCAGCAGTAACATTTGCAATTACTTCTGGAGTTAGCTGTTTTTGTATTAGATTGTCACTGATACCTGTATCGTATTTTCCTTTGTCTATTTTGGGCCACGCAGTGAGGAATCTCTTGAAAATGTCTGGATGAGGTCCAGTGGTTGATCCCATTTTTGTGTCGAATACGCCTCTTAACAGAATTTCCAAGATATGGTGACGGCAAGCTAGGTATAACAATTCTCGTCCTAACATTTGCTCCAATATGACGCATGCTCCTTTGAGTCTTCCCGTGTTGGATGCTATAGTGTCGAAGCACATCGCCTTGACGATGTTGAGAAGACCCCATTCATGTAGGCATTCATATACGGCTACGGCTTGCTCCTCTCCAGAGCTGTTTGCTGTTACAGGAACTCCCAGCAGCTGTTCCTTTTCGCCATATGAAATAGCTATAGCTATTCGCTCACTTTGTTCATTTTTTAGAACACCCGGTAAAAGTTTATCGTCCCATTGGACAACTACGGGCTCTTTTTCAGGAATGTTTAGTTTATCAAAATTTTTTTTATTATATTGTTCTCTGAACATTTGCCTTCTATCATGTAATAAAGTTTTCTAGACTTTGTACTCAAGAGGGTCAAGGTTTAGTGCTTCTAGAGTAGCTATTAAAATTCTCGTGGCATTTCTGTCGGATACTATCGGATCGATCTAATAAAATGGACAATTTCATGTTTAAAATCTCTTTAACGCCCCCTTGCAAATGAAACTTTCATCCTCTTCCTCTCAGATGGTCCTGGATCTTCTGCAGCTTCTTCAGGGATGTCCATTTCCTCCAAGCTCTCAAGTTCCTGGTAGATGCTGTCCTCTTCAGTGTCTTAAAATATCTTCACTAGATAATTGTTCGATCTAACCAGCTCAAAGGCACTTTAGAAATTAAACTGAATAAATAAAAGGTCGGTTGTACGCTGAAGTAAAATCACCATCCGTAAAACAGAAATTAGATTCACCCTCCTTTTTACCTGTCAAACGGGTCTTTCTTTGGTAAACTAGTCAGGTAATCCCCATATAATAAAAGATTTAAATTTGAACAAAAGGCTCTTTATGTTTTGCAAATTGAGTTCCAAAATACTTTTTAACAAAAAAATGTTAATTCCGAGACACATTATGTAAAAACCCGTAAAATTCTTAGAATACTCCCAAACTGGCTCCTACTGGTACCAGGTCACGTTTTTGGGGCTAAAGGCTGTTGTAACTCGGTTTGACTTAAAATAACAACAATTATGTATAGAATATAAATTTTGAAGAACAACATTAGCTTTCTTTTGAGATATTAAGCGTGTTTCTATTATTTACCGTTCTGGAGTTATGGCTCGATATGTCAGCTTTTTGGCCAAAAATTTGGATTTTTTTCAAACTTTGAGCGACGAGCGGCACGGGTTAACGTCGTTTAATCGAGCTCAAATTTCGGCTATCTCAATATCTGGAAAGGGGAATCGTTTTGTGGGGTCCAGACGAACAAAATTCCGACATCGATTTTTTGCGGTCACCCTAATACTCATCGAAACGAGTATTTTTTTAAAAGTAGCTGTATCCGACGATTTCACCTCAAAATCGTATTCTGACTGGAGTAAAATACTAATTTTAAAATTAAAAGTTGATCATTTTTCTTTTTTCAGCTTCCCAGTTCAATACATACGTCACACTAAAGCTCCAGAACGTCAAATCTACAACTGTAACAGTCAAAGGTGCGAATCCATGTTGGGAACAAGATTTTTTATTGTAAGTATTTGTCCACACTTAACAAGTAATACATAATTCCATTTATGCTTGTACAGTTTGAATATACTTAAAAAAATTCCTCTCGGTCTTCGATTATCTTAACTAAGTTGGGAATGTGGAATCTTTGGCACAATGATACTACTCAGTATATATCACCACTACACCAAACACTTTATTTTTGCACTCGACGCGCGTTTCGCTAAACCATGTTAGCTTCATCAGGAGCGATGATTGACTAAAGCTAAACTACCAAATCTACCCTATTTATACTTAGCCTAATCCTTGAATTACTCAAGCGGAACTAATGACATAGGCAAGGCTATCAGTTCCGGTCAAGTAACCAGTAGAGGGGACTATAAGGAATAGGCCCTCTGTCTTTGTTTAAATTACTTTTACATTTTATGATTTCCATACTTTCGTATGCGTTCAACAATCTCCTATCAGACACATTTTTTTATTAATCTTAGATTATCTAATGTTACAGTATGATCAGCTTCAAGAGCATGTTCGGCAATGCTAGACTTTTCTGTTCTGTTGTATTTTAAGTGTGCTAAATGTTCTTTGAATCGTGTTCTAATTGACCTTTTAGTTTGCCCAACATACTTTTTGTCACAATCATTACAACTAATTTCATAAATTCCACTTTTCTCACAATTAGGAATCTTATCTTTGGGATTTCCTAAGATATTTCTCAGATTGTCTGATGACTTATAGACTAAGGTGAGACCTACCTTATTAAATACCTTATTGAGTCCCTTGCTATATTTCGGATTATATGGTATGGAGACATACTTGGTGTTATTTTCTTCGCGTGTAAAAAAGGTGGAATTCGGAATATTAAACCTAAACTTATGCCTATTTATTAGCTTATTTACTAAGTCATCGTCATAACCATTAACTCTAGTTATATTTCTAATACGATTCCTTTCTTTATTAAAGTTTACTCTATTCAGAGGGAAAGTGACCAAACGATGAACTAAAAAATGTAATGAAGCTAATTTATGTTGTTTGCAATGAAATGAATCATTAGGAATATATCTATCTGTTACTGTGTCCTTCCTATAGATATCAAATTCTAGTCTATTATTATTTTTAATAATTAAAATATCTAGAAAAGGCAATTGTCCTTTGTTCTCAACTTCGTAAGTGAATTTAATGGAATCATACCGGCTATTTAATTTGGAAACAAAATCATCAATATTTGCTTTCTTTGTATCAAAAATCGCGAAAATATCATCCACATACCTATACCATATCCTTGGGAAATATTCGAATCCTTGACTGCTTCGATTTCAAACTTACTCATGAATAAATTGGCTATGTATGGAACAAAATTATTTCCAATATAACAATCAATTTTATGTTCAGAAAGAAGGAACAGCTATGGGTAATTGCTTGTCACCTTTCATAGCCAATTTATTCATGAGTAAGTTTGAAATCGAAGCCAATCAAGGATTCGAATATTTCCCAAGGGTATGGTATAGGTATGTGGATGATATTTTCGCGATTTTTTGATACAAAGAAAGCAAATATTGATGATTTTGTTTCCAAATTAAATAGCCGGTATGATTCCATTAAATTCACTTACGAAGTTGAGAACAAAGGACAATTGCCTTTTCTAGATATTTTAATTATTAAAAAATAATAATAGATTAGAATTTGATATCTATAGGAAGGACACAGTAACAGATAGATATATTCCTAATGATTCATTTCATTGCAAACAACATAAATTAGCCTCATTACATTTTTAGTTCATCGTTTGGTCACTTTCCCTCTGAATAGAGTAAACTTTAATAAAGAATGGAATCGTATTAGAAATATAACTAGAGTTAATGGTTATGACGATGACTTAGTAAATAAGCTAATAAATAGGCATAAGTTTAGGTTTAATATTCAGAATTCCACCTTTTTTACACGCGAAGAAAATAACACCAAGTATGTCTCCATACCATATAATTCGAAATATAGCAAGGGACTCAATAAGGTATTTAATAAGGTAGGCCTCACCTTAGTCTATAAGTCATCAGACAATCTGAGGAATATCTTAGGAAATCCCAAAGATAAGATTCCTAATTGTGAGGAAAGTGGAATTTATGAAATTAGTTGTAATGATTGTGACAAAAAGTATGTTGGGCAAACTAAAAGGTCAATTAGAACACGATTCAAAGAACATTTAGCACACTTAAAATACAACAGAACAGAAAAGTCTAGCATTGCCGAACATGCTCTTGAAGCTGATCATACTGTAACATTAGATAATCTAAGATTAATAAAAAATGTATCTGATAGGAGATTGTTGAACGCATACGAAAGTATGGAAATCATAAAATGTAAAAGTAGTTTAAACAAAGACAGAGGCCTATTCCTTATAGTCCCCTCTACTGGTTACTTGACCGGAACTGATAGCCTTGCCTATGTCATTAGTTCCGCTTGAGTAATTCAAGGGTTAGGCTAAGTATAAATAGGGTAGATTTGGTAGTTTAGCTTTAGTCAATCATCGCTCCTGATGAAGCTAACATGGTTAGCGAAACGCGCGTCGAGTGCAAAAATAAAGTGTTTGGTGTAGTGGTGATATATACTGAGTAGTTCGATTATCTTGATTTAGTTATACTCGTGTCCACCAGTACATCTGTAGCAGTTGAGTAACAGCAATGAATTCTTTTTATAGGAGGTTACTTGGTCTTAAGCTCGTTTACCTGTCATTGTCTTGAAAACCTCGTTGATGATTGGATTCTCGTGCTATTCTGCTTCCTCTAAAAACTTGATTTGTTATCTTTCAGCGTAAAGCCACAATATCTGAATTCCCAGCTCAGCGTACTGTATAGTCAGTTTTACTTGGTAATCCATGGTTACATGTGGTCTAAATTTGTTCATAATTTGTCAGTCCAGAATATCTATGCAGTTTATGCCTGAAAAAAGTAACGCGTGTAACATAAAGTCACCATTATGTTCGGCCTCTTTGTGCATTTTAAACGTCTTTTAATTGCGCATAACTTGAGTTTACTTGGTCTCCCGTGGTCGCACCTGATTTAAGTTTGTACGTAATTGTCAATCTTACATATATACGCAATTGAAACCTCAAAAAAGTAATATTTTCAACATACATTTATGTTTTTATCCTGTAAAATATACCATACATTGATGTTACCAATAAAATCGGCTTCTAAACCTTAATATTTTTGGACCAAAATTTCAGAGATCTCTATTTACACCCATAGAAGATTTTTAGCTGGTAGCACCGCCAAATATAAAAACTTTTGTTTTGTGGTCAGTCTAATGTATAAGTATAATCTTTAAATATATTTAAACTTTACATAACTGTAAAGTAAGTTGGGAATGTGGAATTTTTGGCACAATGATACTACTCAGTATATATCACCACTACACCAAACACTTTATTTTTGCACTCGACGCGCGTTTCGCTAACCATGTTAGCTTCATCAGGAGCGATGATTGACTAAAGCTAAACTACAAATGTACCCTATTTATACTTAGCCTAACCCTTGAATTACTCAAGCGGAACTAATGACATAGGCAAGGCCATCAGTTCCGGTCAAGTAACCAGTAGAGGGGACTATAAGGAATAGGCCCTCTGTCTTTATTTAAACTACTTTTACATTTTATGATTTCCATACTTTAGTATGCGTTTAACAATCTCCTATCAGATACGTTTTTTATCAATCTTAGATTATCTAATGTTACAGTATGATCAGCTTCAAGGGCATGTTCGGCAATGCTAGACTTTTCTGTTCTATTGTATTTTAAGTGTGCTAAGTGTTCTTTAAATCTTGTTTTAATTGACCTTTTAGTTTGCCCAACATACTTTTTGTCACAATCATTACAACTAATTTCATAAATTCCACTTTTCTCACAATTAGGAAATCTTATCTTTGGGATTTCCTAAGATATTCCTCAGATTGTCTGATGACTTATAGACTAAGGTGAGGCCTACCTTATTAAATACCTTATTGAGTCCCTTGCTATATTTCGGATTATATGGTATGGAGACATACTTGGTGTTATTTTCTTCGCGTGTAAAAAAGGTGGAATTTCTGAATATTAAACCTAAACTTATGTCTATTTATTAGCTTATTTACTAAGTCATCGTCATAACCATTAACTCTAGTTACATTTCTAATACGATTCCTTTCATTGCAAACAAACATAAATTAGCCTCATTACATTTTTTAGTTCATCGTTTGGTCACTTTCCCCTCTGAATAAAGTAAACTTTAATAAAGAAAGGAATCGTATTAGAAATATAACTAGAGTTAATGGTTATGACGATGACTTAGTAAATAAGCTAATAAATAGACATAAGTTTAGGTTTAATATTCAGAATTCCACCTTTTTTACACGGGAAGAAAATAACACCAAGTATGTCTCCATACCATATAATCCGAAATATAGCAAGGGACTCAATAAGGTATTTAATAAGGTAGGCCTCACCTTAGTCTATAAGTCATCAGACAATCTGAGGAATATCTTAGGAAATCCAAAGATAAGATTCCTAATTGTGAGAAAAGTGGAATTTATGAAATTAGTTGTAATGATTGTGACAAAAAGTATGTTGGGCAAACTAAAAGGTCAATTAAAACAAGATTTAAAGAACACTTAGCACACTTAAAATACAATAGAATAGAAAAGTCTAGCATTGCCGAACATGCCCTTGAAGCTGATCATACTGTAACATTAGATAATCTAAGATTGATAAAAAACGTATCTGATAGGAGATTGTTAAACGCATACGAAACTATGGAAATCATAAAATGTAAAAGTAGTTTAAATAAAGACAGAGGGCCTATTCCTTACAGTCCCCTCTACTGATTACTTGACCGGAACTGATGGCCTTGCCTATGTCATTAGTTCCGCTTGAGTAATTCAAGGGTTAGGCTAAGTATAAATAGGGTACATTTGTAGTTTAGCTTTAGTCAATCATCGCTCCTGATGAAGCTAACATGGTTAGCGAAACGCGCGTCGAGTGCAAAAATAAAGTGTTTGGTGTAGTGGTGATATATACTGAGTAGTATAACTGTAAAGTACTAGTTAGCAAATTTTGGATGGTTGTAGCTTCTACTTGATGGAAATTCATTATAAATATATAATAAAAGACTGTTTTTAGTCAATTTCCACTGGTTTATTTAAATTTTGCTTTACTCTCAATGGTTTTTTATGTCCTTAAGTCTTGGTTGAAATTGTTATTGTTAGATATGAATTCTTTTTTAATGATTTTGGCTGTTTGAAATTTTGATATGTTGTTAGGACTATCTTTCAAGGCAATCTCAGTATCAGTACCTAATGTCTCCGATTCTTTGATATTGAAGTTAGTTTGAAAATTGTGTTTGAAACCTTTTGTTAAAAGATTTTTTTCCCTGTCCGAAAAAGGTGTGTTGGAAATGTTAATAAATCTATTAAAGAATTCATGATCAGTAAAAAAAAATTATTTTTCTTTCTTATTTTGTGTTGTTATACGTTTTTGTTGAATGAGATACTGTAGTTTATCGTATTGTTTCAAATATTTTTTATGTATTATTATTTTTACTTTTTCACGTGTGTTTGAATCTAAGACCATAAATTCTATAAAATTTAGTTTAAATAATAATTCTGTGTGGATTACCTTGAGGTACATGTTATATGAGTCTCTATTGCTATACTGGATTTTTCTCTCTGTATATAGCCATTCTCTTTTGGCGAGTATAACTGTTTCTTTGGCTGCTTTGCTGGTGTTGTGAGTTTTAAGATTTGTACACTTAGGTGTTACTTGGTTTTGGAGGCACTGATTGAAAAACCAAATATTTTGCGTAGTTGTTGCACATTTTAGAAGTAACTTGAAGTAGTTTGAAGCTAGAAAGCTTATATCAGCTTGTTTCAAATTTTGGATGGTTGTAGCTTCTACTTGATAGAAATTCATTATAAATATATAATAAAAGACTGTTTTTAGTCAATTTCCACTGGTTTATTTATAATTGCGATGACGCGTTTCGCTGTCGATGCAGCTTCTTCAAGTCGTCCTAAAACATACATTGGACAAACTGGACGTACATTTATACAAAGAATTACAGAACACGAAAAAAGTTTCATCCATAGAAAATCTAATTCTCTCTCTCTCTATTCGTTTCCTCAGTCTTGAGGGTCGTGATCTCTCTGGAATGACTTCACTGTTCTGTTCACTATTTCTCTCCATTTCTCTCGATCTTCTGCCAAGTGCAACGATACATGGAGTGGTTGATCCATAACTTGTTTTATTTGATCTGACCATCTTGTTGGCGAGCGGCCTCTACTCCTTTTACCCCGGACCTCTCCCATTATTATTAGCCGGTCTACATTATTGCCTGGCCTTCTAGCTACATGTTCAAAATACTGAAGAATTCTTTTCATGCATAATGATGATAACCTTACAGTTACATTTAGTTCATTCAGTATAGATTGATTAGTTCTTCTGGCGGTCCAGGATATTTTCAACATCCTCCTATAGCACCACATTTCAAAGGAATCAATAGATTTACGTTCCTTTACTCTAAGTGTCCAGGATTCTACACCATATGAAAATATTGGAAATACTAAGGTCTTTACGAGATTTAATTTCGTTCCTTTGGTTATGTACGGACTTTTCCATATCTTAGTAAGTCTCGTCATAGCATTTCTTGCTAGGGATATTCTTCTTTTTATTTCATTCTCGCATCCTCCCATACTACTTACGGATGATCCTAGATATACAAAGGTTGTTACTCTCTCAATGCCATTGAGTAAGTCGGATCTTACTGTTTGATCAGACTTATCGACTATCATCAGCTTCGTTTGGTTCCTATTTATGGTCAGACCTAGTTTCTCACTTTCTTGCTCTATCCGATTTAAAAATGTAGCCATCTCCTCCTCAGTCGCTGCAAATATGGTGGTATCATCAGCGTAGCGCAAGTTGTTTATTCGCTCACCTCCTATTAGGATTCCACCATCCCATTCATTCAATGCATTTCTCATTATAAATTCACCATAAACATTAAATAATGTAGGAGACAGAACACAGCCCTGTCTTACACCTCGGCGAGGATGAAACTGATCGGATATTGTATTGTGTATTTCTCACCACTGCAGTGCTGTCCAAGTAGAGGTTTTTAATCAATTTAATCAGATGATAAGGAACACCCATTTGCTCTAGTACCTCCCAAAGCTTTTTCCAGTTGACAAAATCAAAAGCCTTATTATAGTCTATGAAGCACATTACCATAGACACATTATACTCTCTACATTTCTCTATCAATTGTCTTATGTTAACAATCTGATTTCTTGTGCCTCGTCCTTTAACGAATCCCGCTTGTTCTCTTGAGATTTGTTGGTCAACATAGTATCTTAAACGATTATTTATGATATGTAGCATTACCTTACTTGGATGTGATAATAGAGATAATGTACGATAATTACTACATTTACGGGTAGAGCCTTTCTTATGTAGTGGTATTATTATAGAGGTTGTCCAATCTTTCGGCCATATTCCAGTTTTCCAGATATTATTACATATTTTATAGATCATCCCCACTGTGTCATGATCTAATTCCTTAAGAATATCTCCCGTGATGTCATCGTAGCCAGGTGCCTTATTGCTTTTCAGTTTCTTAACAGCATCCTCTACTTCACTCCTCCTTATTTCAGGTTCTTGCTGCGTGGTATTGATCTGTTGGTGTATGTCTTGTTCTTGTGCATCATAATAAAGGTCTTCACAATATTCTCTCCATCTGTCTATTATTCCTTCTTTCTCTGTAAGCAGTGTTCCATTTTTATCCTCGATTGCCCAAGTTTTAGGTTTGAAATCCTTATCTATCCCTTTAATTTTTTTAAAAAGATCTTTAACTTGATTTTTCTCTGCATATGCTTGTACTTCTTTACATTGGTTATTGAGATATGTATTCTTATCTTGTCTATAGTTCTTCTGTATAAGTCGGTTTAAATCTTGGTACTCTTTTATCTGCTGATCATCGTTTAGTCCAGTTTTCTTTACATTTTTCCTATGCTCTATAAGTTGCCATGTTTCTGCAGACATCCAAGATTTTTTAATACATTTTCTTACTCTTCGGGATGCTATTTCTTCGTGGGCATCTTTTATCGATGTTTTCACTTTGTTCCACATCTCTTCATTATTTCCCGGATCTTCATTATATTGGATATTTCGGATATTTTTATTTACAAGTTCCGTAAATTGTTGTTTTTCTGGAGGATATATCTTCATTCGTTGCACCTTTATATTTTTTTGAGAAGCTTTGAGTTTAATACGAAGAACTGTAACTAGAAGTTGATGGTTAGAATTACAGTCTGCTCCTGGGTACGTTCTCGTGTCCAGTATAGATGATTTCCACCTTTGGCTTATCATTATATAATCTATTTGATTTCTGTATCGATCTCCTGGAGATTTCCAAGTATAAAGACGGCGGATATGATGTTTGAAAATCTAATTCAATAAATGCTAATCATCTTTTAACAGAAAATCACACATTTAACAAGAATTTCAAAATTTTACACACCCAACAAAAGGGTTTAAAACTAAACCTTTTAGAGACAATGCAAATAAATCGATTAAGGACTACAGGTACTTTACTCAACGACCAGATAGATTTAAGCAATTCACCATTATTGAATTTATTCTCCTAATTCCAATACTATCAATGTAATTTAATTAGGTGTAATATTATAATTAAGAAATTATATAAAATTGTGAACATTAAACCTAACTTGACAGTGTAAAATATAGATCTGAAGAAGCTGCATCGACAGCGAAACGCGTCATCGCAATTTAAATAAACAGTGGAAATTGACTAAAAACAGTCTTTTATTATATATTTACTAGTTAGCTCCAATTCACTGTTGCGAACTCTACGACCTACTTTTACAAAAGCAGTTGTAATTTTAGTCTAAGATTAATCTGGAGAAGCCAAGTCGTAAGTGGCTTTTACACCACAAGACGTAGCCAGGATTATTTTTAATTACATTTGCAGTGGCAGTGTTGCGGTGTGCTTCAAAAAAGTTTCTTCTATACTAATTGTATATCATAGGATGAGAAGTTGTGAAGTGATGTAAACCGTGTTAAATTGAAATGATTTTACCATGTTTCGCCTTAAAATATTTTGAATATCAAATGGTGCTGTCTTTCCTCTAAAATATGTATCCGGGATCTTAGAATAGAGCAGAAGTTCCCAAACATTTTTTTTCTCGTAGACCACTTTCAAAATTTTACTGGTTTCGGTGGACCCCTTGCTGCTACATTTCTACCATATTCCCAAAACTCGTCAAAAAATGTGAAGATTAGATCTAACGATGGCAATTTGCGTCGTGGCTGAGTTCCAACTCTAAATTCGAAGTAAAAATAAAAAGAAAAATAATATATTTTCTTGTGTTCTATTTATTAAAATAATATGATTACAGACTTAATAGAATTAACATTAAACATTAATAACGCACCGTAACTTCAACAATGCAAATCAACAATTTAAAAAAAATAGTCATAATTTTAATGGGAGGGATGTACTTGATGGATTGACAGCAAATTATCAATATTTCGCTTCAGTTTTGTAAGGAATAACGGCAAATCTCCCCGTTCTGTGATGTTCAATCTGCTCCTTTTTTTTTGTTAATAGGTTTGTAACGACACTAAAACTTTTTTCGACAAGGTAGGACGAGGGAAACGCTATCAAAAGTTTTCTCGCAATTTCCCACAGCCCAGGATATTTTTCGGGTATTTCTACCTGCAGCCAAAATGTTTGATAGCCTTTTTTTAAATTTCACCTTCAGCTCCTCATTGGTGCTAAGCTCGAGTAGCTCCTCTTGTAATACCACATTCACCACTTCCGTTTCATCAAATGAATTTATGATCCATGGTGGTATTTCCATCGTCAGAATATCTTCAAATCTATTTTTAAAGTCATCATGCAGTGCATTTAAATGTTGAACGTATGTCTGAATATCCTCATCAAGACATTCTGCCTGTGACAAGTTTGGAAACTGAGAGAATTCGCACCGACTAATATTTTGCTTCATAAATTTCAATTTTCCAAGAAAAGCCGAAATTACACCCCTTTGTTTTTATTAAATTTAGGCTGTCCCCTTGTAACTGCAAGTTAATGTCATTAAATTTTTTGAAGAAATCTGTCAAATACGCGAGGTCTGCTTTCAATTTGATCAGGTTTTCTTTTAAATCTCGATCTTTACTTTCCAGAAACTCTAAAACTGATTCAAAAAGTGAGTAAAATCTTGTTAAACATGCACCTTTCGACAACCAGCGTACTTCAGTATGTAAGAGCAATCGTTGGAAGTCTTCATCATTTTCGTCGCACAATTGTGCAAATAAACGGGTATTCAACGCATTGCTTCTTATTCCGTTAACTGCTTTAATCACAAATTGAAGCGATTGGTGCAATCTATCACTCAAATTTTTCGCTACCAGGTGTTGTCGGTGGATGAGACAGTGAATTGCAGTTACTCCTGGTATAATTCTTTAAGATGGCTTATAAACCCATGATATCGCCCGAAGATGGCAGGAGCTTCATCTGCTGTCACCGAAATAATATTTGTAAATGGAAGCAATTTTTCCTTAAAAGAATCACTCAGGACATTAAATATTGATTCGCCTTTAGTGTCCGTCTCTAAAGTTTTCGCGAATAGCAGCTCTTCATGGATTCTTCGTCCATAACAAATCGAATATATGCCAATAATAATGCTTCATTACCAGGTAAAGTTGACTCGTCCAGTTGAATAGAAAAATGAATTGTTTGCAGATAATTACACAAGAAGCTTTCAATATCAGAGCTCATTTCATCAATACATCTTTGTACAGTGTTGTTACTCAAAGGAATTCTTTTGAGTGCGTCAAATGGAGGTTTATGCAGAACAGTTTTTAAAACCTCTTCAACAGCGGGTAAAATTAACTGTTCTCCGATGGTGTGCGGTTTTCCAGATTTCGCTATAAGCAATGAGATATTGTAAGATGCCCGCAAGCCATCATCGTTACTTTGAGACGTTGAAGCGAACATACTGTGCACGGTGGGTCTCTTTTCATATTTTTCCTTCAATGTTTGCAAATATTTTAAATCTTTACCTATTTTATCAGGATGACAACTTCTTAGATGATCTTCGAGCTTCGATGGTTTCATAGAGTCATTGCTCAAAACTTTGTTGCATAAAAGGCATAAGGGCAATCGTTTGCCTGCCTTTCATGGAAGAAAACCAAATTTCAAATAATCAACACTGTACTGTCGACATTTCTTCTTAGATTCATCCATGTTTCGTATCAGTTACCTACCTGTAAAGAAAAAAATGTTTGTTTTTAGTAATCGTAAGGTGACTTTAACAGGATATGGCTATTTTAACAGAATAAAATAGGATTAATTAATTATTGCATTGAAAAAACCAAAATGCCGGCGGCAAAACTGATTTTAATTATTAAAAAGCAACAAACTGCTAAGACCCATATAGAGGTTTTCACAAAACGGCTGAACCTATTTTAATATAATATAAAATATTTTTTGATTAATTATATTTTGATATATTTCTGTAAATTCGAGAGAAAATACTTTTAAAGAATATTTTGACATCAAAACTCCGCGATTTTAATGATTTATTTATTACTTTGATGTACGTTACGGGTGGTACATAAAGGCACGTACAATTTATGAAAATATTTTTTAGTCATTTAGCATTAGCAACTACGAGGGCACTGAAATATGTACAAACATGCAGGTCAATCATATATCTCTCCTTTAGTGAATCACCACAGTCGGGTAAATAAATAATTTTATAATAAAAAGTACTAAAAGTGCAATCTTTCTCGGCTTTCTGTTCTTTTATAGAAGTATCGAATAATGACCCTGTTCAGTATTTAATTTTTGTTACGTACCTACTACACGCAAACATAACAAATATAATATTATTACAATATAAAATAAAAGTATGAATAACAAATAGGCAGGTACTTACTTTTTCCGCCCACTGGCAAACACTGACATCGATTCACTCACACTTTTCTTTTCAAAATTCCGGAAACAAATGAGTAACGTTTGTCCTTGGCATTCGTATTTATATTGGTGAAGAATCTGAACGTCTGAACGGATTGCGTTGCGGGCGGGCGGCGCTTTGCAAGTCTCGACGCGCATTGTACTGAATATCGAATATGCAAGTTTTTACAAGTAACAATCGCTGACCTTCTTAAAATACACTACTCAAAAAAATTAAGGGAGGTTTTAAAACAAGGAAATTAATGCTAAATAAACAGGCTATCTGATCCATATGCCGGCCTAACTGAAAAAACTTTTTTCAAACCCGTGGACCAAAAAAAAAGCAAAATATTTGCAATATTATTTTTTCCGCGCTATCTGTTAGGATTGCATGAGAACCGTAGCTCCTAAAAAATTTTAGCCAAAAAATCTGAAAATTAGTATCTTAAATCTTCAAAATGCTTTTTTTTATGTCTCAATACGACCATTTTTCACCGAAATACAGCCTGTCAAAAATCACCGAAAAATTTGGAATTTTTTTTTGCTCCCTTAATTTTTTTTGAGTAGTGTACATTGATAGGTAAAAGCCAAGCAACATTTTTGTTCTTTACTATCGAAACCAGATAAATTTTCGTTGACCCCCACTTACAACTTGTGAACCCCCATTTTTTTTCACGCCAACGTAGACCCCCATCGAGTCTCCCGTGGACCCCTGGGGGTCCACCTGAACCACTTTGGGAATCACTGGAATAGAGGAATCTGAAAATCATTTTATTTTTTCACTATCTGCAATCCCAACAGAAATAGCATACCATCATCATCAGCTGTGTAATCCATCGTCGGACATAAGCCTCCCCTAAGTACGTCCATCTTCTTTGATTTTGGGCCTTGTTTATTCAGTTGTGTCACACCGGTCTTTTGATGTCGTCAGACCATTGGATTTGCGCGCACCCTTTACTTTTTTTCTCATTCCAGTTGATTACTTTATGGGTTCATCGATTATTAGGGAGTCTTGCAATATGACCCGTCCAGCTTCACTTGAACCTGCTCACCCTCTCAGCTACATCAGTTATCTTGGACCTTCCTCGAATTTCTTCATTAGTCAGCCTATCCCTCAACGATATTCCCATCATCCTCCTTTCCATCTCTCGTTGAGCTACTTGTAGGCAATTTATAATTTCTTGATTCAAAGACCACGTTTCTGTTCCGTATGCCAATACTGGCAACACGCATTGATCAAATGTGTTCACTTTTAGTGTATTTGAGAAAGATGTTCCGCAATCTGCCAAACGCCGACCAAGCCAATGGTATTCTCCTTGATAAATCCACTTTTAACTTTTCTTTTTATATACCTATGAATCCGTTCTTGTGATTTTCGTATTTTCAATGGTCAGTACTATTTTTTTATCACAGTCATTTATCATGAATATGATTTTGGCGATGTTTATCTTCAGACCAATCTCTCTGGACTTGTTGTTAAGTTCGTACAGCATCTCTTAAATTCTTTGTTGTTAAATATAAGCACAATATCTTCCGCAAATCGCAAATGATTGAGTTGCTCTCCTCCTATATTTATACCCTTTCTTGTCCATGGAAGTTGTTTTGAAAAGATCTTCTATCTTATTGATATCTGGTTGTGCAAATACAAAATTTGGCCTATTTTTGAATTTTATACGTCTTTTAATTGCTCATAGCTTGACTTTACTTGGTAATCCATGATTGCATGTGGTCTAAATTTGTTCATAATTGTCAGTCCAGAATATCTATATGCAGTTTATACCTGAAAAAATCACGCGTGTAATCTGCGAGTATATGATGTCAATTCTACAGTTACTTAGATTATTTAATATTGCCCAGCTTTCAAGGGAGTCAAATGCTTTCTCGCAATCCATAAAAGCCACCCAAATCTTAAAATTATACTCGTTTGACCTTTGTATTAAGATTCTTAATACTTAAAGGTGGTCCAGTGTACTGAAGCCTTTTCTCTGGGTTGGTAACCGTCCAATTTCTTTGTGAATCTCGCAATTATTATTTTCATAAATAAGTTGTACATTACGAATAGTAGGCTGTGTATAGCTTTCATTTGACACCACACTCGATGACCTAGTAAAAAATTTTTCCGATTTCACCCCCTAAAACTAACCCCTTAAGTCAAAATTTAACTTTCAAAACTCCACGGCTCTGATGAGGCCATCAATTCCTATTATTATTACCAAATTTTAACTTTCTGTGACAAATAGTTTCGGAGAAAATCGGGTGTGACAGACAGACAGACACCGAAGTCATCTTATAAATGTTCCGTACGGAACACTAAAAATAAAAAGTAAATACCTGCATGGCAAGTTGAGAAAGGTGGCAAAGTTAGACTTCCCGATTTTGTACTGTAATGTACCATTTGCGGGGCATAAATTTATGACATATAGAAGGACAGAGTGAATAGTATGATATAAAATTTGTGTTCCACTTTCTATCCATTTTTCATGCCGAGAATTAATTGAAAACTTCCGTTTTTTTTGAACAAATACTCGTATACGGAAAGAAAATACGTACCGACTATTGTAAAACAGTTTTCTGTCGTTACTGCCTGTTAGTGTTTCTGGAGGGCTGGGAAAAAATAACTGCTTTTAGTGTTCCGTACGGAACACATGGTGTCTGCCTGTCTGTCCGTGTATTGGCGTAGAAAATTAAAATTTGGCTCAAATCTGAGCCCTGTAGTTTTGAAAGTTAAATTTAGACGTAAAAGGTTAGTTTTGAGAGGTGAAATTGGAAGTGACAAAATTTTTTACCAAGTCATCGAGTGGGGTATCGAATGAAAGATTGTGAAAATACAAGTTCAAAAATATAATGATGTAATACTTGCTCACACTCTTCTTTGTATTAATTATCTCAAAAAGCACTCACAAAAAATTTAGGAATGTTCTCCGTACGGTGTAGATTGAACCAAAATTATCACAAGTGCATTACCTTTAATAATTTATCTGGAACATAAAAAAAAGCAAAAATTTCAAAGTCATGAGTTTTCAACAGCCTGTACACCTCCGTAACAAAAAAATTGTATTTAAAAGCAGTCGCCGTACGGAACACTTATTGCGCAAATCCAATTTGCACTTGACCGGTTTTATTATTTAAAGGATCTTGTATTTTTTAATATCTTCAGATCCTTCATTTATTATTCCTATTCAAACTGATTCGCTTTTGTCTGGTCTGGTGGTGATTCTACTTTACTCTTCCTTCTGGAATCTCTATATTCAGTCTTAGTTCATTCGTTTGAGTTATTATTTGGTTGTTTTCATCTACTAATTTTGTATTTATCCTTCATTTAATGATCTTTGTAAAAGTTTTATATCCTTCTTGCTCTCCGGAGTGTGAGAAAACTGAAAACACTCTGGAGAACAAATAGCATGTAAAGCGAGTGACCCAAAAAATATTGCTTTTTACAAGTTATTTCATCATATTTTTTCTTTTAGCGAGACAAGCAATTTAAATACAGGATTACTGATAGAAGTATGGAGCAAAGGGATGATATGGGATCGTGCCATGGGATATCATTGGATACCATTACAAACCGTACATTATACCATCGAGGTGGGTTTTTTTTCTAAACGAAATATTAACTTTTTTAAGTATTATTTTATATTCAATCCTTATTTAGCTTATTTAGGTTTGCCGGAATTAGGACAAACAGGTACGGAATGACCATTTCATCAAGCCGACGTTTCGGTTTAATGTAAATTTTTCTTGCGGCTTTGAGGATGGCAGATTCGAGTGTCATCGGCGAATGTTTAAAAGTTGCATTCCCTTTTCCATAATTACGATCTTGCTTGTTCGCCCGTTAAAGTATATTGTCCATAGACCAAAAGGGCGACCCGAAGTTTTGACCCGTCGACTAACCGTCTGCCTAGTTGTTCATTCTATCGGGCGAGTCGAATAAAAACCTATAACGTTCATTTTGCGGCCCCGTGCCTTGGAATAATAATAATAGGTTTATTACCCAACAGTTTTTCATTAATAGGGTAAATATTTAGACATTTACATATTCAATGACAGTATGTAATAATTGCTTCTTAGTACAACAGTATACGTCACAAATATTACAAATATGATTAAAATTAGTACACATTACATGAATAGGTGAATTCAATAACAAATTAGTATTAGGACTGTTACATCTAAAAAACATATTTGATCGTGAGTGTATCCGTGGCACATTGATGTTAATACGAGACAGTATATCCCTGCAATCAATCATATTGTGCAATACTTTATATAGGAATAATATTGAGGCACAAACTCTAAGAATATTTGTCTGCTCACACAAATAATCGCTGCTGATTCCCCGTTCAGGATACATTCCATTAATCTTAAGAAATAGAAATTTCATAAATCTCCTCTGCACTTTTTCAAGTGAAACTCTATGCACCTCGTACATTGGACTCCAGACAATATTCGCATATTCTAGTTTCGAGCGAACAAAGCAGAAATACAAAACGTTCAGTGATGCATTATTAGTGAAACCTCTACAATTCCTAATGATGAACCCGTAAGACTTCATTGCTTCAGAAACTTTCAATGCTATATGCTGAGCAAATGTTAGGTTTGCATCAAAAACAACTCCTAAATCCTTAGCTGTGCTACACCTACTTAAATTATGGTTTTGAATTCTATATTGAAACTTTATTGACGCTACCCTCCTAGTATATGTTAGAACTTTGCATTTTTTGAGCATTTAGATGTAGGTTGTTGTCACAACACCAAGAATGTACGAAATTCCACTGGCTCTGTAGATAGGAGCAATCCTCAGTTTTTTCTATTGCCATAAACATTTTTAAATCATCAGCATAAATTAGTCTGTTACATTTTAAATCCTCGCAAAGGTCATTTATGAATATAATGAAGAGCAAGGGTTCCAAAATTGAACCTTGTGGAACACCTGAGGTAGCCACAAATCTTTCTGATTCGAATCCGTTGTAGGCTACAAACTGAGTTCGATTAAACAAGTAAGAACTTATAAGAGCCCTCGCACCATCAGTGAAACCAAAGAAAGACAACTTATTGATGAGAACATGATAGTCGATCCTATCAAAGGCCTTCAAGAAATCTGTATAAATAACATCAACCTGCCCACCATCATCTAATATTTCCGAAATGAACTGTGTCATAACAGTTAGATTTGTTACCGTAGATCTCTTACTAACAAATCCGTGCTGATAAGGAGAAATTTGATTTTGGAATGCCCAGATAAGGCCCCAAATGCTACATTCAAAAATGGACTGCTGTTTAACCTCTTGAATCAAGTACCATAATATTTGTGGACACTAAAAAAGTCGAACGCCTCGAAGGACAAACGTCGCTGAGACCGGACCCAGATTTAGGGCCCAAAAACGTCTACTTCTACTGCCTTTTTGTTTTTAACCTGATTTGCTGCTGCTAATATTTCATCTTTATTTATGGGAGGGCCCGTTGTATTAAGCTTATTTGTCATATGTCGTCTGGTTGTGTCATTATACATTTCCCCTATGTATTCTTCCCATCTACCTATTCTTTCTTGTATGTTCAGTAGTAGTTTACCTTCTTTATCCTCTATTACAGGGGTCGGCAACCTTTTAACTAAGGGGTGCCAGTTTTCATCCATACCGACATAGGTACCTTCTACAACTATAATTAACAAAAATTAACTTAAATTAACTTAAAATATTGCTTTTAGAAGGTTTAATTACAAAAAAATTTTAACATTTAACAAATAATTTTATTATACTAGTCCTAGGACCTAGTGCGAACACTGTGCTTGAAGTTCTTTAGAGAGTTTTCTTATATCCTGGTTATTTTCAGTATTACACATGCTTCCGAGTTGTCAGCCTGCTTCGGTACGGGTTTAAAATCACTCTCATATGGGAAAAAAGTTGTTCACAGATATAGGATGAACCGAAAGCTGTAAGCATGGCAAACGCTACTTTCTTAAGACAAATAAATTTCTCTGGTAAACTCATCCAACAACTGAGTATCTCGTTTGAATGGTTCTGACAGTCACCTTCTAATACCCTTCTTAATTCTACAAATTTCGTGTTCCATAACTCGGAGCTTTTAAATTCAATGTATTGAAGATCAAAATCATTAATGTCCATCCATGAGAAAAGAGATATGTCAAAGCAACTGCTGGAAAAATCCATTAAATCTGATTTGATTAAAAAAGCGAACATAGGACCATGTTTATCAAAATCCTGACCCCTCTCGATAAAACTCCTCTTTTAAATTAGTCATATATTTAAGAATTTCGTCTATTAGTGCACCATCGTCGACACTGGATATATAAGTTTTTATATTTGGAAAATATTTATATGTGTTTGTAGTAATATCGCTGATAAATAAATCTATTTTTAATTTGAATGATTTCCAGGATTCGTATAAATCCAGAACTGTTTTGTCTGAACCTTGTAACTTTAAGTTGAGTTCACTGAGATGGTTTGTAATATCAGTAAGAAACATTAACATACAGATCCAGTTCTTATCTTCTAGTTCAGGATAAGCATCCACTTGATTTTTTTCCAACAAGAACTATTTAATTTCGCCCAGACATTGCACAAATCTAGAGAGCACTTTACCACGGCTGAGCCAGCGCACATTATTGTGCAAAGGTATATCTGAATATGCACTTTCTAATTCCTGCAGCAGAAACGCCCTAAATTGTCTATGGATCAGTGAAGAACGACCGACAATGTAGTTAACTATTTTAACCACCCTCACGGATTTTAAACTTTTAGCGGAGATTGTAGCGCACAAACTCTCCTGGTGAATTATGCAATGAAAATTCAAAACTGATCGACCTATGCGTTCAATAAGAAGGGAAACAAATCCTTTATGTCTCCCAATCATAGCAGGAGCGCCATCTGTCGTTACGCAAAAATTTTTATTTAAATCAATGTTCCGCTTTTCAAAATGTTTAACAAATTCTGAAAATATGTCCTCTCCTCTTGTAGTTCCCTGCAATGGGAGCAGACAAATCAGCTCTTCATACACACTGCCATAATCGAAGTATCGCGCAACGATTGCCCGACGGGCAATGTCATTAATATCGACACTTTCATCTAATGCTACACTAAATACAAAACTCCGTTTGATAGCGTCTCTCTGCTGTTTTTGGACATTTTGTGTCATTTCCTGTAATTCGTCTCTCGATGGTCCGCGCTGATGCCGGTATATCCCTAATCCTGGCCAATATTGTATCCTTATTGGGCAAGTCGTCGAATAAAATCTCGCCAGTACTCAAAAACGTTTGCTTCATAAATTCTCCGTCAGTGAACGGCCTATCCTTTTGTACCAACGATTGTGCAATTTTGAAACTGCATTCAGTTACCTGATTTTTTCCTTGGAAAACTTTGTTAAAGAATGTTGACTGTTTCTCGTATTGTTTACTTGCTCTTTGTATTGCCTCCCTTTTATCAGCGTTATCTTTAAATGACGATTCATGTTTTATCTGAAAATGTCGTTGAAACACTAGATGTCTGGAAAAGTACGCTTTCCCGACATAGGACACAAATGGCCCGATCGTTTTGGTGTACAAAACCGTAATCTGTTGTCCATGAAGTTTGAAATGATCGAACGTCTACCTTCTGTTTCTTCGCGGCCATAACGCAACGTAATTTTAATTTTTAAACTTTTGGACGACTATTGACTGGAACGGATGTTACTTCTATACTAAATGATCCAAACGTGTAGCCGCTTGCTATATATAGAAAAAATAATGTTTCCAGAAAATTCCAATAATTACGTTTATTAAATTTATTATCTACAACGCGCCCATTGCAATCAAAGGGCCGCCTAGAAGTTAAATCTAACAAAAACTAAAGTTCGGCAATATAAAAAGAGTTGCGGTGCGCGTCGGAACGATTGAAGTCAAATCAAACAAAAACCGCCTATATACCTCTTTTGATCTGAATTGAGGACGTTTATTTGTGTTTTTGCCTAGGCTTTTTTTTTTGAGGCTTGCCGTCTTTAATACTTGCCGAAATTAAAGCCACACCAATGCATTCAGTAAAATTATAAATTACAAAATATATATTTTGTAGTTTTTTGGTAATAATACCTAGTGACCTATATAATATATCGTTTTTGTTTGTATCGTTAAAGTAATACTGTCTTCGATTCTTTACTTAATTTCGAAACATGTCACAGATTACAGAATTAATGTGTAAACTTTGAATAGGTACGCGTGCCATTCAAAATTGCTTGGCGTGCCAGAGATGGCACGCGTGCCATATGTTGCCGACCCTTGTTATACACTTTTACTCAACTCCCCTAATAGAATAAACTAGGCAGACGGTCAGTTGACAAACCATCTTCAGTTCTGATAAAATACTCCATTTGCAATACTGGAGGTGTAAATTTAAAGAAGGTTTTTAAATTAAAAAGTAATCTATTTAGGCCTCTTAAGTAGAATGAAAATCGGCCTTTTGAATTGTCTGTTTAAAGAATGCTGATTATCATTTATTTTCGTCGTTTTAATAAGCGAGTTTACAAACACCATCATTATAAAACTCTAAATTGAAAAAGCTCTAAATATATTAGTGTGAGTATTCAGAAACAGACGGAAAATATACAAATTAGAATGTCGTGCAGCGTAATAGCATTAGGATCATTAGCAGTTGAAAAATAAAAAGAGGATTATTCTACTCCATGTTGTATTCAGAATACACAAGTAGTTTTATAAATTTACGCGGATTAAGTGCCCGTTAATAAAATAACGTCTGTTTGAAGTAAGCAACTTGCTCATTTTAAGTAAAAAAGGAGAGTTGATTATTGACTAAGAGTGGAAATATACGAGGCTGGTTTGAAAAGTCCGTGCAAAAATAGAAACTATTTATATGTTTGGGGTAAACCTTTTTTATTTTTCGACATAGTCTCCTTTTAGGCTTATACACTTCGTCCAACGATGTTCTAGTTTGTTGATCCCTTCCGAATAATAGGATTTGTCCAAGTCTGCAAAATATCCATTAGTGTCTGCAATCACCTCCTCGTTTGAATAAAATCTTTGTCCCGCCAGCCATTTCTTCAAATTGGGGAACAAATAGTAGTCCGAGGGAGCCAAGTCTGGAGAATAGGGGGGATGTGAAACGAGTTGGAATCCTATTTCCATTAATTTTGCGACCACAACTGCTGAGGTGCGTGCTGGTGCGTTGTCGTGATGGAAAAGGACTTTCTTGTGGGCCAATCGCGGGCGTTTTTCTTGCAGCTCGGTTTTCAAACGGTCCAATAACGATGAATAATATTCACCTGTAATAGTTTTACCCTTTTCCAGATAGTCGATGAGGATTGTCCCTTGCGAATCCCAAAAGACAGTCGCCATAACCTTTCCGGCCGAAGGAACGGTCTTCGCCTTTTTTGGTGCAGATTCCCCCTTGGTAACCCATTGTTTAGATTGTTGTTTGGTCTCAGGAGTATAGTAATGTATCCATGTTTCATCCACAGTGACGAAACGATGCTTAAAGTCCTCCGGATTCTTCTGAAACAGCTACAAACCATCCTTGCAACACTTCAGACGATTCCGTTTTTGGTCAAGCGTGAGCAATCGCGGCACCCATCTTGCGGATAGCTTTCTCATGTCCAAATGTTTATGCAAAATATTATGTACCCGTTCAGTCGAGATGCCCACAGCACTAGTAATCTCACGCACCTTAACTCTTCTGTCATCCATCACCATATCATGGATTTGATCACTGATTTCTGGAGTCGTAACCTCCACAGGCCGTCCAGAACGTTCAGCGTCACTTGTGCCCATATGGCCAGTCCGAAAATTTTGAAACCGCTTATAAACTGTTCTAATCGAAGGTGCAGAGTCACCATAATGTTAATCAAGCTTCTCTTTAGTCTCCTGAGGCGTTTTGCCTTTCATAAAGTAATGTTTAATCACCACACGAAATTCTTTTTCGTCCATTTCTTGAAAATCACTCGACTTCCTTGATTCACACGAATGCCAAACACAAAGAAATAGACCAATATGGCTGAAACTTGGTGCGCGTTCATTCAAGAGATGCTACTAACTAAACATGACCTCGATACGCGCCGGTGGTGCCATCTCTCGGACTTTGCACGGACTTTTCAAACCAGCCTCGTAGTAGATCTGTAAGTAGCGTTTCAGATCTTAATACTTTTCTTCTTCTTCTGCAGCTTATTCTGTTCATCGTCGGACGTAAGCCTCCCTCAAATTGTTCCATTCTTCTCTATTGTGTGTTTTCCCTATCCAATCATGCCCTGCCATCCGTTTTATGTCGTCGGTCCACCTGGTCTGCGGTCTTCCTCTACTTCTCTTATTTTCTTTGGGTCTCCATTCTATGATCCTACGCGTCCATCTGTTATCTTGCATTCTCCCTACATGTCCAGTCCAATTTTATGTTAGGATACACAGTCTTTCTATTACATCGGTTACTTTGGATTTTCTTCGTATTTCAGTATTCTGTATATGATCTCGTAGTTTAACGTTTAACATCCTTCTTTCATGGACCTCTGTGCTACCAGGAGCTTATATATTTTTATTAGGGGCTCAAGTTTCTGTGCCATACATTAAAACTGACAACACGTATTGGTCAAAGGTCTTTGCTTTCAGCGTGTTTGGTATTTCTGACTGGAGTACGTCTTGTAGTTTTCCGAACGCTTACCAGGCCAGTGATATTCTTCTTTGTAGGTCTGCTGACAGATTTTTTTTTATGGGTCTAGCATACGTACTGCAGGGAAGTCCCTAAAGCGCTCCAGGAGCGGCATGTGTGCGGAAAAAGCGATTCACGTTGTTCTTGAATCGCTGTAAAGTGTACTTGGTGGGAAATACAGCACTGGGCAAATTCTTCCAAAGAGATGGTGTTCTCCATATAAAAGACTGGTTGAAAAGCGTTGTACGCGGAGTAACAAGCTGAACCTCAAACGGATGTGAAGCACCAGCACGACGTGTATTTCTAACATGCAACGCTTTGGGAGGAATTAAGTGGGCTACATCCTTGGAACATTTTCCATGAAAATACCTGTAGAACGCACTCAAGTCGCCAACCGTTCTTCGATGATCCAGGGAATCAAGGCCGCCGGTCAGTTCCGGGTCTCCAATCAGACGAACAGCTCTTCTCTGAACAGAATCCAACAAATGCAGTGTATGTTTGGGAGCGGAGCCCCAAAGATGGGAGCAGTATTCTATAGTTGGTCGAATTTGAGCTTTGTAAAGAATTAACAGTTGTTGTGGAGTGTAAAGCTTTCTGGTTCGAAATAATATACCCAACTTTTGAGAAGCTCTCCTTGCTATGCCTGCAACATGTTCATGTCAGGAGATATTTGCTCCCAAATTAACCCCCAACAAAAATTGAGCAACGATGCTAGGGGAATGGAGTGCCCGACATAACTATGTCGGGTTCAGCAACGTTACCTTTTTTAGAAAAAACTGCCGCCTGGGTTTTTGTAGCGTTAAATTCCACTTGGTTACCGTCACCCCAAGATAGAAGTCTTTGTTAAGTTGAACGACCTCCTGCTGTCTGCTGATATTCGCCTGAGTAGTCGATGCTCGAGCATTTAAAGAGAATGAAGAAATAAGCCTACTGCCATCTGCAAAGCTGTAGATTGGATTCCTGGTCTTTTCCAGTAGATCGTTAATGTAAATGAGAAAGAGAGTAGGAGGCAGTATGGAGCCTTGGGGCACACCAGCGTTGATAGTGAAGGTTTTAGAAAGAAATCCGTCCACCGCCACTCGTAAAGAACGCTCTCTGAGGAAACTTGAGAGCCACAAACAGAACTTTTCAGACATACCATAAGAGCGCAGCTTAGCCAACAGTCCATCGTGCCAAGATTGTTCTTTGAAAGTTCGAGTTTTTGCCCCAGATATGCAAATGCGTCCACTTTTTCTAGTATTTTTCCTTCCAGACTGATCTCCTATTCTTCCTCTATTTCATTTGCTAAATACTTTGTTTTGTTTATGTTTATTTTTAGTTCTATCTGTTTGGATACTTCGTTTAGTTCTTCTAACATTTCTTGGAGTTCTATTTTGTTTTTTACTATCAATATTACATCATCGGCAACCCTCTAATGATTAAGTTTCTCGCCGTCGATATTTACTCCTCGTTCTTTCCAGTCCATCGTTCTAAACATGTCTTCCATTGCTAATGTGAACAATTTAGGAGAGATTGAGTCGCCTTGTCGTACTCCACGATATGTCTTGAATTTGTTCCTTTGTATATCTGTCGTTATTTGCATTATTGCGTTTTCATATATACATTTAATAAGGGTTATGTACCTGTTATCTATTCTGCAGTTAGTTAAAGCGTTTAAAACTGCTCATGTCTCTTTCGAGTCAAATGCTTTTTCATAATCTATCACTGCTACCCATAGTTTTATGTTATATTCGTTTATCTTTTCTCCTAGTATTCGCATTGTCTGTAGATGATCTGTCCTGCTGTAACCTCATCTAAATCCAGCGTATTCGCGTGGCTGGTAGCTACCAGTTTGTTTCTTATTCTCTGTGTTATTATTTTTGTAAGTAGCTTATATATTACTGAGAGAAGACTTACAGGTCTGTAATTTGTATCTGTTTCCTTTCTTAAAGATTAAGACTACTATGGCACTCCCTCATTCGAGTCATACACCTCTCTCAATGAAAAAAACAACTCATTTGGTTTTGTCGCTATTCAAAGCCAGTCTATTTACATCAAACCACTATTTAGCGCTCTCTCGTGTCGCCAAGCAACCTTCAAGGGATTCCTCAATTGTATTAGCGGCGAGTGCCGCAGTGGTATCGTCAGCAAACAGGGTGTATTTAGCTGCATTGTTGATATCTGGCAAGTCATTAATATATATCAAAAAAAAAGTATTGGACCCAGAACTAAACCTTGGGGAACTCTAATATCGATCGCACTCACTGTCGACGACACCCCAGAGACCCTTACAGTTAGGGTTCTGTCCTTTAAGTATGATTTAATAAGCGCCATGCTCTCGTAAAAAAGTTGTATCCATTGAGCTTTTGTATTAAGATTCCGTGGTTAACACAGTCAAAGACTTTGCTTAAATCACATAGAAAGACTGTGTTATGTTGCAGTCAGTGAAATGATTCAGTAATATGGGAAACAAGATCAAAAATTCCCAAAACAGTACTTTTGTACCTTGTAAAAATCAATGTAAATAACATTTTTTTACAAAAAACAAAAATTCATTTTTAAACATGAGCTCGACACATTTGGCCTAACGACATTACAGTTTTTTCTCCCGGAAAAAAAATTGTCTTAAATTGTGCATAATACTTGTTTACAGCACAGAAAACCTCTTAATTCGATGAAGAGTTTTCCCTCCCCCCAAGCTAATTTTTGAGATTAGGAAACCAAAAAAAATCACTTGTGGCTAAATCTGGAGTAGGAAAACGTTTCAAAAACCGGCTTGTATACTTTCGTCAATGGCCGATACGTAAGGAGGTGTATTGTCCTGAGGAAGGAGCATTTTTTTGATCGCTTCTGCTTCGACTTACTGAGCAAACTAAGTTACATTATAAATTTTAAATAAAGGGACGAAACTTGCTACGCCTTTTTTGGTTTGATATCAAATTTAATAGACTCCAAACATGCATTGAGAAAATTTATGGTGTTAAAATTAAAATTAGGCAGATTGTTTAGGAAGGTGTATTTTCTAGGAGATATATAGCCTATATGTAAATGAGAACGATGTAAAAACGGGCGTATTTTTTACTTTTTTTACGGTAAATACGCTACTACTGGAGATGGATAAAAATGAAGCACTATAAGCGGGTTTTTGAAATCTTGGTGAATCTTTATAATTCGTCCACTTTATCATAAGAAACCAGCTATAAGATATATAGGCAGTTATTTAAACTCACTATTGTCCATCCATGTTAGGAGAAACCTACTATATATATATATATATATATATATATATATATATATATATATATATATATATATATATATATATATATATATCAATCGGTTTTATAACGTCTTCCGCCTTCCGATGCCTAATTTCCACTCCTCCCGGTTTCTCCATCCCTCCTCCTCTAGATCTCTCTCTAGTACTTCCTTGTTGATTCCTGCTCTCCAGCTTTGGCGTGGTCTTCCTCGCTTTCTTTTTCCATGAGGATTCCAATTTAAAATCTTTTTAGGTAGTCGGTCTTGTGACATTCTCTGTACATGTCCGTACCATACCAACTGTTGGGTTCTGATTTCGTCCACTGTATCGTGCTTTTATTTCTAAAGCTCGTCTTATCGTGTCATTTGGTATATCGGCTGCTCGTCTCTAGAAATCCATTTCTGTAGCTTTTAGTATTTTTTCTGTTCTTTCCTTCCATGGCCACACCTGGGAGCTGTAAGTTATTATACTTTTCACTACTGAGTTGTAAATTCTCTTCTTATTTTCAATGGTTATGTTTTTGTCCCATAGTATACTATTAAGCATTGCAATCGCTTTTCTTCCTTGGATATTCCTCTCGAATATTGCTTCTTCCAGTGTTCCGTCCCTAGATATTCTCGTTCCCAAATACTTATAACTGACACAGTGTTTAATGGTGTGTCCTGTGGCCAGTTACAAGTCCTGCTGTTGTCCTCCGACGCACATGTACTAGGTCTTTTTAATATTGACTTCTAGGCCCCATTTTTCATATTCCTCCATAAGTTTTCGTGTCATGTATTCCATATCATCGATGTCCTGAGCGACTACTACCTGGTCGTCTGTAAATGATAGCGTGTACAATGTAGTATCGTCATCCAGTGGTAATCCCATACTGCTGCATTTCCTTTTCCAGTTCTTCAGTGCACTCTCCAAATAGATTTTAAATAGCGTTGGGGATATACAGCAGCCCTGTTTGAGACCCTTTGTGACCTGGAACCCTGTTGTTATACCATATTTGGTTTTCACACTACTTCTTGCGTCTTGGTATAAGCATTTTTACGGCTTTAATTATTTCGGTGCTTACATTACTCTGTTGTAGTGTTTCCCACAATCTCATTAGGGGCACGCTGTCGTAGGCCTTTTTTAAATCAACAAACAAGACATGGACTTCCTGATCAAATGCGGTTTTCTTTTCTAGGATTTGAGTCAGTGAGAAGAGATGGTCTATTGTGGATCTTCCTGCTCTAAAGCCTGTCTGTTCTTCAGCTTCTACGTCCGCGTATTCCATTTTTATTCTATTTTTAAGTATTTTTCCGTATATTCTGCTAATAGATCCTGTAACCGTTATTCCTCTATAATTATCGCAATTATTTTTGTCTCCTTTCTTATGAATTGTTGATATGTATGATATCTTCTGATGTGCTAATGCATCTTTGGAATAAGTTCCTCAAAGCGCTAAATAGCTTTTCAGTTCCTTATTTTACTATCTCTCCTGGGATGTTTCCTGGTCCTGGAGCTCTACCATTTTTTAGCGTTTTACATACTTGTTTAACTTCTGATGTTGACTCTATTTGGGTTTCCATGTTGGGTACTTTTGAACTCTGGTCTATCTTCTGTTAGCATATTTGTAAAATATTGGTTCCATTTTTCTGGTGTTATTGGTGAGAAGATTTCTCTTTTCCGTTCTGTTCTCATATTTTAAGAAGTCTCCAGCTTTCTGTGCTTTTTCTTCCTCCTATGTAAGTGTTGAGTCTTGAGCATGTCTTTTCTCATTGGTTGTTCTTTTTGTCACTAATCATTTTTGCGTACTCTAGCTTGGGATTCTTTGTATTTTACTTTGTCGTTTGTGCTCTTTGAACTTAAGTACTTGTGATAGCTTTTCCATTTTCTTCAATTTCGTATTTAATTTCTTCATCCCACCAATATGGTTTTTGCTGTTTTTTCCCTTTTCTTTTGGTACCCTAATGCTTCCAGTGCGGCTGCGTGTAGGCATTCCTTTATATACTTATATTCTTCTATATTAACAAATCCCGTCCGTTGTATCTTTTGGTCCAGTCTACTCTTGTATAGATTTCTGATACTTTCATTTTGTAAGCTGTCTGTATTATATCTTATTGTTGTTTCACTTGTTGTGTGCTGTGAACTTGTATCTTCCAGTTTGCTTTCCCGTGTTGTTCGTGAGGTTATCTTTCCTTTCACGAGGTAGTGGTCGCTGCCACATGAAGCCCCTCTTTGGACTCTTACATCTAGGAAGTTTAATCTAGATCTCTGACGTATTATCATATAGTCGATAATACTTTTTAAATCTCTTGTTGTTTGTATATTTATGAATATCCCTATGCTGGTAGTGTCCGTTTAATATTGCAAGGTTGTTTTGTTCACATATCTCTATAATTCTTCTTCCGTTGTCGTTAGTAACTTCTTCGCCATATTTTCCTACCACTTTATCTTGTTCTTTCCTTCCTATTCTTCCATTTAGATCACCCAAAAGTAATATCTCTCTTGATGTTCCAATTTTGCGTATTTCCTCATTTAGTTGTTCAAAAAAATGAATCCTTGTTATTAGCCAGATCGTCGTCGTTGACAGCGTATACCCCCAGTAAGGTTGTGTTATTACCTAGTATTTTGAGATTCATCTTTATGATTCTTTCACTAATCGGTTCCCAGGTGATTATGAATTTCCTCAGTTTTCTGTGTATTAATATGGATACGTCTTGTTTTGCTCTATCTTCTTTGGGCACTCCACTATAAAAGTGATCGTAATGCCCCCAACTTTCGGAGCCTTTTCCTTTCTTCTTTGTTTCCGTCAGTACTGCAATTTCGACTCGAAGATTTTCTAATTCATTTACAACTTCATTTACTTTCCTGGAGAGATCTCGTATGTTCCATGTACCACATATCGTTGTCCTTCTTCTTTGCTGTTTTCGTCTTCGTATATCCGTTCGATTCCGAGGCATTGGATTAGATTTTTTAGCAATGGCTTTTTTTACATAGGGTAGGGAGCTGGCCTACCGCTACAACCCTCCTCCTTTGTCCGGGCTTGGGACCGGCAGTGACAACTGTAAGCTACTCAATCCACCTAATTAGAAACCTACTAACTTCAGTAATCGAGTACTCGGTTCTCGAATGAATTCAGGAACTTCCATACCGATACGCGATATCAAAAATTATAATAGCAAGGATATTAGCAAACCGCCAAAGGGAGACGGGGTACCCTAATACTGAGTATTCTTTCCCTAGAAATTTAATTTTTTTTAAATGATCGATCTAATCCGGAATGCAATCTGTACGTTAATTATTGGTTAAAGAGTTATTTTACTATAATTTGAGACTTACATAAAGGAAGAGCATTCTTCGTATCTGTGTCTGGATTATAGGAGGACGCATACTTATAGTGATTTCTATCGTAAATTATTAAAATAACCACGGAAACATATTTTTTTATAGGAAGGGAATGGTCAGTGGTTATCTCTAGACGCCGAACTAGTAATGAAAGATGGCGAAGTCGTTGGAACAAAAATGGCTACCGGACATTCTCTTCTGGTCGATTGCCGTTTCGAACTGCCTTTCGGTAAGTCACTTTAATTAAAATTACATCCTACTGTAAAAGCGTTCTATATTCTTTTCACATAACCTAGGCCCTTATTAGTAGTCCTTCTCTGACTTGTCCCCGTTGTTAAATAATGAGGTTTGGGGTTGCTGTTAAGGAAAAGTTATGAACATATATATATATATATATATATATATATATATATATATATATATATATATATATATATATATATATATATATATATATAAACAAGGATTTTCTACAGCTAACGCTGTCTTCCTTCTCTCACCCTTTGATTCCATCCGTTTCTATCTTCCCAGTCTCCATCTGTTAGACCCCTGTCCTCCATAGCCTCGTTCACATCGTCTCTCCACGATCGTCTGGGTCTTCCTCTTTTTTCTTCTCCCTATAGGGCTCCACTCCGTTATTTTGTTTATCCACCTATTATCTTCTCTTCGTCTTATGTGTCCATACCATTTTAATCGTTTTTCTTCAATGGTGTTTATTGCGTTCTCTTTGTTGTTCATTTTGCTTCTTATTTCTTCATTTGTTATTCTCTCCGTGCCACTCTACAACATCTTCCCCAATACTCCATCTCTACCGCGTTAATTTTAGATTTATTTCTTTTGTTGATCGTCCATGTTTCTGACCCGTATGTCATTATGCTTTGTATTATTGATTTGTATATGCGTATTTTGTTTCTCTTTGTAATGTGCTTGTCCCACAGGATCGAATTTAATTGTCTTATGCATGTTCGCGTTTGTCCTAATCTAGCTTTAATCTCTTCTTCTGATGTTGCGTTTTTTGAAATGATGGTCCCTAGATATTTAAATCTATCGGTTCCTTTGATTATTGTTTCGTTATCTACTTCTAGATTCTCCACGTTTCCCTCCTTTGTTGTTAGATATTCCGTTTTATCAAAGTTTATTGCTAATCCTGCTTTAGTGTATTCTTCTTTCAGTTTTCTTACCATATAACTGAGGTCTTCCTCTACTTGCGCTATGATTACTTGGTCGTCTGCGAAACTTGGAGTATATAAGTAATCTTCTCGTATTGGGACTCCTATTCCACTACATTTTTGCTTCCATTTTTTTAATGTTTGTTCGAAGTATATTTTGAATAGTGCTGGGGATGTAGAGCATCCTTGTAATAGGCCTTTTGATGTTTGGAGTCTCTTCTCTATTTTATGTCCTATTTTTTATGTTTACTGTGTTGTTTTCGTAGAGAGCTTTTACTGCGTATATACTGAGTCATAGGCCTTTCTTATGTCTATGAAGGCTAGATGAACTTCTCTATTCTTCGCCAGTTTTTTTTTCCATTGTTTGTTTTATAGTGTATATGTGTGGTCTATACATGATTTTCCGGACGTAAAGCCTGCTTGGTCTTCTCCAATTTTTCCTTTTATATTTTCCTCCATGATGTTTTTAATAATTTTTCCATACAAACGTCCCATACTCGATATTATGCTTAGGCCTCTATAGTTTGTGCATTTTCTACGGTCTCCCTTTTTAAATATAGATACTATATAAGCTTTTGACCATTCCTCTGGTATTTTTTCTCCATTTATCGCTCTGTGGAACATGTTTCTCAGCATTCGATGCTTTTATGCGATTTATTAGACCCGTACTTAATCATTTCATTTACCACACCCCCAGGCCCTGCAGATTTATTATTTTTGAGTGTTTTTATTGTCTTCTTTACTTCTTCATAGCTTAGTTCTATCTCTTTTATTTCCTTATTCTGTTCTTCTTCAGGGTTCTCTTCTTGGAATTCTTGTCTTTCTTCTGTTAGCAGCTTCTTATAATATTCTTCCCATTCGCTTTCTGGGATGTACTCTATATACGTCTTCTCTCTATTGTTAGTCCTTAATGCTTTAATTATTCTCCATGACTCTGTACTTCTAGTTCCTCCTATATACTGTTCTACATGTTCGCACCAATTGGATTTTAAGAATGTAAAGATTCTGGTACAAGAAAACAATCACAAAAAACGCTTGTTCCTTGAGATGTGTCACATTAACAAAGAAACACAATCCGTAAATTATAAGTTAGACACCAACAATTTGACTAAGTAATATTTTAAATAACTTAACATCACACAATGAATAGTCATATCTCATTTACTAACAATCAGCACACGTCCATCTCTTTTCATGTTAATTTACTACCAACAAACACAAAATAACTTTTCCTATACTGAACCACTGTTCAGATTTCTGAAGAAATAAACACAATAAACAACAACAGTGTCATTGCAGCCAGAGTCACAGTATGTTGTTTCGTCTTGTCTGTTCGCAGTTCTGTTAGTTATATATATTTAAATTGAATGTATTTTTCTGTGATACCTCTTCCAATGGAGGAATACTTTGGTTGGTGAGTTTTCCCTTTTTTTTTTTAACGTGATAAACTTACCAAAAGACTGCTTTGTCATTTTTTAGTTTTTAACTCCAGATGAAGCTGAAAAAAATATCAGCGAAATATAGAGTTTTTCTTTAACAACAAATAAGTATTTTATTCAAGATCGCTTTCCTGAAATCTCTACACTATCTTATAAATTTTAAAACGGTCGAGAACATTTACTAAAAATAAATATATATATCTATATATATATATATATATATATATATATATATATATATATATATATATATATATATATATATATATATAACACATGGGCTGAAAAGTCCCGGGCCTAACAAAGAAAACACGGTTTTTTTGGTTCAAAATTAGCTTTATTCATCAACGTAATCTCCATCAAGAGCAACGCAATCATTCCAGCGCCGCTCTAACATTTCAATACCACTTTTGTAGAACGATTTATCTTTTGCCTCAAAATAGGCCTCAGTTTCAGCGATAACCTCTTCATTCGTGCGAAATTTCTTACCGGCGAGCATTTTTTTTCAGGTCTGCGAACAGCCAGTAGTCGCTGGGAGCCAAATCTGGCGAATACGGTGGATGTGGGAGCAATTCGAAGTTCAATTCATGTAGTTTTGCCATTGTTTTGATTGACTTGTGACACGGTGCGTTGTCTTGATGAAACAAAATTTTTTTCTTTGCCATATGCGGTCGTTTCTTTGCAATTTCGGCCTTCAAACGCTCCAATAACGCTATATAATATTCACTGTTGATGGTATTTCCTTTCTCAAGATAGTCGATGAATATTACACCACGCACATCCCAAAATACCGAGGCCATAACCTTTCCAGCCGATTGTTGTGCTTTCGGGCGCTTTGGACGAGGTTCACCAGTTGCTGTCCACTCAGATGACGATCGTTTTGATTCCGGAGTGAAGTGATGGATCCATGTTTGATCCATTGTCACATATCGACGCAAAAATTCCGGTTTGTTACGTTTAAACATGGCCAAACACTGCTCAGAATCATCAACACGACACGTCTCTTTTTTTGATCAACAGTGAGCAAACGCGGCACCCACTTTGAACAGAGCTTTCTCATAGTCAAATGCTCATGCAATATAAAGCCAACACGTTCTTTTGGTATCTTTACGATGTCAGCTAACTCACGCAACTTCACTTTTCGATCATTCAAAATGATTTTATGGATTTTTTTGATGTTTTCTGGTGTTACCGCCTCATTTGGACGTCCACTGCGTTCTGCATCATTGGTGTCTCTACGACCACGTTTGAAGTCAGCAAACCAACGTTTTCTTGTTGTTTCTGATGGAGCGGAGTCCCCATAACACTTTTCAAGCCATTGCTTCGCTTGAACGGTATTTTTTCCCATCAAGAAGCAGTGTAAAATTAAAACACGAAATTGTTTTTGATCCATTGTTTTGAAAATAACAAAAGTAGCGTCACTCTTAGCACAATAACTCACAAACTAATGAATAGAATATCATGAAATTTTAACAGCTGTCTTTTGAAGGTTAGTATTAACTGAAAAAAAGGTGACTGCAATAAAACTAGCGCCATCTATGTGTTAGGCCCGGGACTTTTCAGCCCATGTGTTTTATATATATATATATATATATATATATATATATATATATATATATATATATATATATATATATATATATATATTTATATATATTTATATATATATATATATATATATATATATATATATATATATATATATCTGGGTTTTTGTTTTCTTGGTACTGAAATAACTAAGTGGGCAAATACTTTCTGACGGTAGTGTATACAGGCTGAGAAAAAAAAAGAAGAAGATATCTAATAATGTGACAAAAACAATAAGTATTGCGTATTAAAAGAGGAACATAAAAAATTCAAAAATAAAGAAACGTGTAACATAAAACTGGAGATTATAAAGACATAATAAAATGCAGTCGCATCATCTTATATTATGAAGTAGATAAAAAGGAATATGAGGGAAAGCTTTCAGTTCCGCAATACGCCACGATTGCTTGTAAAGATCTTTAACAATGCGTCAGAAAGAGTTTTATCAGAGTGTTTTTCCGTAAGGTTGATTATGACACTCAACGTTCTTATAAGTTTTCCTAGACAATGCTTGTTATTGTCTTTTTTTATAGAGGTAAAATATATATATTTTCAGATATAAATATAACTGTATAGAACAAATAGGTTGAAAAAGGAATACTACTACGAATTCGAGTTCTTGTTATACAGAGTGTCTCAAACGTATATATCACTTGCAAAATCTATTAATTATATTGACATAAAGGTATTAAATAAGCTAAGGACATTGAATCGCATGTAATGCTTGTAACCGCAAAAAATGGTGAATTTTTTTGCGTTTTTGCAACCTTCATAACTTGGAGACAAAATAAGCAAACTTAACATAAAAGGTCTTACATTAAAACTAATTAAAAATCTAAAAGGACGTATTTTTAAGTTTTTTTATTTATGGGTAACCACCCCCTATTTCGGGGGTTAAAATTGTGAAAATAAAAAGTTTTTTTCCCAAAATTAAAAGTTATTTTTTAGGTTAAAATGGCACCAACATGAATTTCAACCCCCTTTTAGGGGGTGGTTGTCGTTTAGCGATAAGTTTGGGAGACGTATGGCATAAGTCCAGCGCTATATTCTCAGTATTTTGATTATTTCTTTGTATCTTTTCCTAGTCTTGGGAGTCATATTTGTGAGTATGGTTGGCTCCCCTATTAATTGCGACTCCTTTTTAGAGGGTGGTTTTTGATTGACTATACAGTATTGGGGAGAGAATATGTAAATAATTAAAGTGACCTGTTTTCATGAATTACACATCGTAAATATTTTTTTTATTTTCTGTTAAAAACTTATTTATTTTCATTCTTTCAGCCCTCAAAATAGGAGGAGGTTACCTTTAAATAAAAAAATGGAAAAATATGTCCCTTCTGAATTTAGCTTTAATTTAAGACCTTTTATGTTAAGGGCTAATTTTGCGGTCACTTTTTACTCCAAAATTCGAAATAAAATATACATTTTAGTGATTTGTATACATGAAAATAAATTTATGTTTAAATTCTCTGACGAAATAGTGGTATCAACAGTATATTGTGGAAAAATCGGTAGATCTACCGTTGTGTCAGTAGATTTGGCAATCCCGAAGGGATTGTATGTTACAAATATCAAAAGTCAGCCGATATTTGAGTCCCTAGACTAAATTGCATTACGGTTAAACCCAGGATAATCTACACAAACTCGGAAGTTTGAACAGCAAAGTCAGTTTACTGTGGGCGAACTGAAACGCTAATTAGAAGTTTTTAGTATATGTTAGTAAGCAAAATGTTGAATGTAAAGTAAACTCTAACTTATTGTAAAGTTATAGTGTGGTAAGGAACACATATATGATTAATTACAAACCGAGGAGAGACAATATAAAGCGCGATCTATATATCGTAGCTTCCTAGTTAAAAGCTACTTTTTAACGTAACCAGAAAACAGTTTGTTTCGATACAAAAATACGTAAAAATAGGTCCGAAATATTCTGAAGTGGATTACGTACTTTTATCGATTGAATCTTAACAGAAAATAAAACCTGGTCATAAAACTTGCCATGGCGGTTTTACTTTTTGCTATTAGCTCTTGCCAACGAACCACACGCAAAAAAAATCGTAGATTTAGTGAAATTTCTTAAAATATATTAAACTCTCTTTACGAGAGTAGAGCAATATAGCTCAAAGACTTCCTAGGCTTAAATTCTGATCAATGTAACTTACCTAACTAATAGTCTGCAAGCCACTACTTAAAATAATTTACTTTCACCGCATTTCTACCAATATTTACTATATAAAACACCTTTTCAATACGATTATATACAAAAAACCTCGTTTTCCATTTACAAATCTAACTTTTTATTGAGGTCCTCTATAAACATTCAGCCTTACCGATAAGCCTGAAGCGAAGTCCTTTTATAGAAAAGTTTCCAACATCACAGGAAACATTCCAGACAGACATAAACCTTCGGTTTTCAAGCATCCTTTGTGTCAGCGCTCTCAACTTTGATTGACGCTACACGGAGTTGTATCATTGTGTTATATATTTCGACTAGTTGCATTGTGAGTATTTTAACGCTATTATGGTTCTGTGAGGAATATTTTTGAAAATATTATGTAAAAATACTCAATACACAATAGTGCAGTAAAAAAGCATTTGAAATTGAACAGTTTAGATACAGAAATATTATTATTTTATTCTCTCAGGGATATCACCAGGAGTATTGTCCTGAGTTTTGGACCTCGAAAAACTTGTGTACAAATAACTGAAGTTTTCAATACGAGTTTTTTAACTTAAAATGCAAATAACTCCGGTTATATATGTGGGATCGAGACAAAAAAAAACAAACTCTTCGCAATGAAATTTTCAATAAATCCTCCTTAGTTTTAAGTCGCTCAAGTACGTACAAACCCTACAAAATTGAAAAACTGACAAAAAAACTGTTTTTTTTTTTTGATTTTATTGTACTGGTCGACTAAGTGAACCGATCGGCTTGAAACTTTCAGAAAATATGTGTTTTGTTACAGCAAAAATATCCTGAAATTTTGGTTCAAAACTATTGAACCCAGTGGACACAATAGAATTTCTAAATGAAATGAAACGAATTATTTTGTTATTTGTCATTTTTTTTTTATTTATCTGCTACTGCAGTTTCTTAGGTTTTCTACATTGCCAAGCGTAATACTACAAACTAAGGTGATTCATTTACGATTTATAACAAATTTCCAGGTACAATTTGGAATTACCCATCATTAAATTTCGATGAACTAATTAAAATTATTTTATTTCAAAAGGTTAAATGACATTATTGTTTGCATATTAGGTATTTTTTTGTTAACAATAAAAAGTTTTTTTAACGTTTTTTATGATTATGGACGTATTTACAGATTTTTACAGAATTTTTCTTCCAAATTTCAAGAAACATTTCTCAATATATTCGTAAAATTTTTAATAAATATCTAAAAAACACTTCTAAAATATGCCAAACAGGGTGAAATTCTGAACATCTGTTTGAATATTTAAGAGGGTTGTATCCTTATTTTTATTGTGTTTGTAGATCTCTGTTATATAGGCCAAACAGGAAGAAATTTCGATACTAGACTTAAAGAACACCAAACATCTTTTAGATTAAGCAAAGAAAATTCCAACTTTGCTAACCACTTCCATCAAACGAAACATATAAGTTCACCGAAATTTAATGGGTATATATATATATATATATATATATATATATATATATATATATATATATATATATATATATATATATATATATATATATATATATATATATATATATATATATATATATATATATATATATATATATATATATATATATATATATGTATATATATATATATATATATATATATATATATATATATATATATATATATATATATATAAAATTTTCCTTAGCAGATATCGACATCGGGTATTTACAGGATTATAAAAAAGGACATTCTTTATCTTATGCATTTACAGAGAATCTGATAGCATTGGTCGTTTTTGAATAACCGAATTTCAAATTTTATTTATTTTAAAATTTCGATGTTACCGAATATAATGAGTATGTATAATCAAACAAAAATTTTCCTTGGCAGATATCGACATCTGGTATTTATAGGTTTATAAAAAAGGACATTCTTTACCTTGTGCATTTACAGAGAACCTGATAGCATTGGTCGTTTTTGAATAACCAGAGAGAGAAAAATCGTGCGAACATGTAGAACAGTATGTAGAAGGAACTAGAAGTACAGAGTCATGGAGAATAATTAAAGCATTAAGGACTAACAATAGAGAGAAGACGTATATAGAGTACATCCCAGAAAGCGAATGGGAAGAATATTATAAGAAGCTGCTAACAGAAGAAAGACAAGAATTCCAAGAAGAGAACCCTGAAGAAGAACAGAATAAGGAAATAAAAGAGATAGAACTAAGATATGAAGAAGTAAAGAAGACAATAAAAACACTCAAAAATAATAAATCTGCAGGGCCTGGGGGTGTGGTAAATGAAATGATTAAGTACGGGTCTAATAAATTACATCGAATGCTGAGAAACATGTTCCACAGAGCGATAAATATCAGAGGAATAGTCAAAAGCTTATATAGTATCTATATTTAAAAAGGGAGACCGTAGAAAATGCACAAACTATAGAGGCCTAAGCATAATATCGAGTATGGGACGTTTGTATGGAAAAATTATTAAAAACATCATGGAGGAAAATAAAAAAGGAAAAATTGGAGAAGACCAAGCAGGCTTTACGGCCGGAAAATCATGTATAGACCACATATACACTATAAAACTATAAAACAAACGATGGGAAAAAACTGACAAGGAATAGAAAAGTTCATCTAGCCTTCATGGACATAAGAAAGGCCTATGACTCAGTATCAAGACAAAGATTATGGAACGCAATGAAAGAAATAGGCATTGATAAAGAACTAATATACGCAGTAAAAGCTCTCTACGAAAACAACACAATGAACATAAAAATAGGACATAAAATAGGGAAGAGACTCCAAACATCAAAATGCCTATTACAAGGATGCTCTACATCGCCAACACTATTCAAAATATACTTCGAACAAACATTAAAAAAATGGAAGCAAAAATGTAGTGGAATGGGAGTCCCAATACGAGAAGATTACTTATATACTCTAAGTTTCGCAGACGACCAAGTAATGATAGCGCAAGATGAGGAAGACCTCAGTTATATGGTAAGAAAACTGAAAGAAGAATACACTAAAGCAGGATTAGCAATAAACTTTGATAAAACGGAATATCTAACAACAAAGGAGGGAAACGTGGAGAATCTAGAAGTCGATAACGAAACAATAATCAAAGAAACCGATAGATTTAAATATTTAGGAATCATCATTTCAAAAAACGCAACATCAGAAGAAGAGATCAAAGCTAGATTAGGACAAACGCGGACATGCATAAGACAATTAAATTCGATCATGTGGGACAAGCACATTACAAAGAGAAACAAAACACGCATATACAAATCAATAATACAAAGCATAATGATATACGGGTCAGAAACATGGACGATCAACAAAAGAAATAAATCTAAAATTAACGCGGTAGAAATGGAGTATTGGAGAAGATGTTGTAGAGTGACACGTATGGAGAGAATAACAAATGAAGAAATAAGAAGCAGAATGAACATCAAAGAGAACGCAATAAACACCATTAAAGAAAAACGATTAAAATGGTATGGACACATAAGACGGAGCGAAGATAATAGGTGGATAAAGAAAACAACGGAGTGGAGCCTGTAGGGAGAAGAAAAAGAGGAAGGCCCAGACGAACGTGGAGAGACGATGTGGACGAGGCTACGGAGGACAGGGGTCTAACAGATGGAGACTGGGAAGATAGAAACGGATGGAATCAAAGGCTGAGAGAAGGAAGACAGCGTCAGCTGTAGAAAATCCTTGATATATATATATATATATATATATATATATATATATATATATATATATATATATATATTGGGATGCGCATGGAATAATTTTCATCGACTATGCTGAGAAGGGAAAAACTATCAATAGCGAATATTATATAAAGTTATTGATGCTCAAGTCAATGGTTACAATGACAAAATTGCATCAACTAAAGCTCGAATTGCTTCCTCATCCACCGTATTCTCCAGATTTGCGCCCGATTTGGCTCCGAAGAAGAAGTTATCGCCGAAACTGAGACCTATTTTGAAGGCAATGACAAATCCTTCTATAAGAATGGTATATAAATGTTAGGTTTTAAGTGTTATATGTACGAGGGCACGTTTTCGAGCAACTGGTTGGCAGCAGTCACAGCTGTGTCTCAGGGACTCATTATTTTGATTTTATTTGCGTTAATTTCTAGTACAACCTTTAAGGAAGCCTCATTGAGTTCTTACAACATGATTCGAAGTTTCTCTGCTGTCTCGCTAATAATGACAACGTCATCTGCGAACCTTAAGTGGTTATTACTATTATTAGATATATACTGGATTAACACATTCGTAATTTTTATAAAATATGTATAAAATACGGTTTTTATCTGTCGTGCATTAACCCTGTGCCCGTGCTTTTAAAATTCACTAGCGGTAAACAGAATTTACTTAGCAATCTAATAATGAAAAGTTCTTACAGTATCATTATCAATATTTCAGTAAGAAAAACTTTTATAGGCCAATCGAATGGTCCTAAGTAAATTCCCTCGGATCAGTATTCAATTTCAACTCGGAGTCTCAACAGGGGCAACTCTTGCGTCCCTGAAAGTGGATAATCCCTCAAGAGTAAATGTTAGTATGGCTTATGAGATTTTGGTTTGCTTGATTTGAAAAAGCTTTTCTTAAATAACGAAAACAAAGTACTCATGTGGGTCTATAAGATTAAAATATATATATTTGTACTTAGTGTTTTTTATGCTTTTTTAGGTGACAAGCAACTAGTAATAACACCCTAAGTTAAAAAAAAAAAACTGATAAAATTATGTGATCAGTATTTTTTTCATGACAAAATAAACTCTTAATCTTTCTTCCTAAGTAAGACGAGGTTGTTTTTTAGTTGTATATCTAGCATTGAAAATAACATCATAGAAATAAATGGCTTGGAATTCAAATTTCTGTCGTTCGAAGTAATTTAACAAAATTTTGTATAATTGGTTCCGTTTTGATGTTTTTGCAATTTCTTTTCTGCGGAAAAATGATTAGCAGTGATTTGACGAAGATCTATCATATCTTAATACATACATACGTTCATACGTACATACATACATACGTACATAGATACACGACAGGGTGTCCCAAAATTCTCGCAAGAAGTAATTTTGATAGAAAACACAGGTTTTTAATTAAAAATTGTAAACTTTGAATTGTTGTGGCTGTTACTTGATGGAAATTCATAACGAATGTAATGAAAGACTAATATTGTCAAATTTCCACTTTATTTAGTTTTACTGAAACTGTATGACGCGTTTCGCTATACTATAGCTTCTTCTGATACAAAATGATATCTTTTTGTTCGTTTAAGATGATGTCTGAATTTTTAATTCTATTTATTTCTAAATTTTCTAATAGGTTTAATTTTACGCCTTTGTTTTATATGTGTAGAATTTTAAATTTATCGTCAAAAGGATGATTTGAGTCTGTTAAATGATTACTGTACGCTGAGTCAGTTTTGTTTTTTAAATAGCTTCTTTTATGTTCTAAAATCCGAGTTTCGAATGAGCGACCTGTCTGACCTATGTAACTTTTATGACAAGAACCACAATTTAACTGATACACTCCAGATTTTTTTGATCTATTTTGTTTTCCCTTTGCGTTTTTAATGAATTTTCCTAAGGAGTTGTTTGTTCTAAAAGCTATGTTGATATTATATTTGTTTAAGTGGTTTTTAATTTTCTCTGACATTTTACCAAAATAGGTTAAAACATTATATTTTTTCCCTGTGTTTTCTTTCTCGAGGTATACTAAAGAAATAGCTTTATTTTTTAATTTTTTGTTTAGAATTGAGTCTATGGAGTCAGGAGAATATCCGTTGTTAACAGCAATTTGTTTTATTAGATTTAATTCTTTATTAAAATCATCTACAAATAAGGGGACACTTCAAGTCTATGCAACATACTGTGGTAAGCTACCAGTTTGTGTTGTAAGGGTGAGCTGGTTTTATGTTTATTGTAGTATCTGTATGTGAGGGTTTGTGAAAAATAGTATCTCCTTATCTGTAGATGATTTTAATAAAGAATTAAGTCTAATAAAACAAATTGCTGTTAACAACGGATATTCTCCTGACACCATAGACTCAATTCTAAACAAAAAAAAAATAAAGCTATTTCTTTAGTATACCCCAAGAAAGAAAACACAGGGAAAAAAAAATTTAATGTTTTAACATATTTTGGTAACACGTCAGAGAAAATTAAAAACTACTTAAACAAATATAATATCAACATAGCTTTTAGAACAAATAACTCGTTAGGAAAATTCATTAAAAACGCAAAGGGATAACAAAATAGATCAAAAAAATCTGGAGTGTATCAGTTAAATTCTGTGTGTGTATGTATTATTTTTAGAAATAGTAATAGAAGATGACACATAAGGCTGCTCGTACGATAATCGTTACAGAGTTTAGCCCAAATTTTCTTGGGTAAAGCAATAAAGGTTGATTTGAGCCATTCTATCTGTGTATTTGTCCTGATGCATATATTCTGTTAGAGAATCGTCATCCAGAAGTTTGAGAAATTTGGAATGAATCCCATCTGGACCTGTCGCTTTACCATCTTTCATTTGTTTTATTATTATTTGCACTTCATTTTCTGTCATGGATGGTTCACTAAGAGAGACGAGAATAGGTAGCTTATATTTTGCCTGCAGGAAGAGAACTCTGAAGAAGAACAGAATAAGGAAAAAAAAGAGATAGAACTAAGCTATGAAGAAGTAAAGAAGACAATAAAAACACTCAAAAATAATAAATCTGCAGTGACTGGGGGTGTGGTAAATGAAATGATTAAGTACGGGTCTAATACATTACATCGAATGCTAAGAAACAGAGCGATAAATGGAGAAAAAATACCAGTGGAATGGTCAAAAGCCTATATAGTATCTATATTTAAAAAGGGAGACCGCAGAAAATGCACAAACTATAGAGGCCTAAGCATAATATCGAGTATGGGACGTTTGTATGGAAAAATTATTAAAAATATCATATAGGAAAATATAAAAGGAAAAATTGGAGAAGACCAAGCAGGCTTTACGGCCGGAAAATCATGTATAGACCACATATACACTATAAAACAAACAATGGAAAAAAAACTGACAAAGAATAGAAAAGTTCATCTAGCCTTCATGGACATAAGAAAGGCCTATGACTCAGTATCAAGACAAAGATTATGGAACGCAATGAAAGAAATAGGCATTGATAAAGAACTAATATACGCAGTAAGCTCTCTACATACAGTGAACATAAAAATAGGACATAAAATAGGGAAGAGACTCCAAACATCAAAGGGCCTATTACAAGGATGCTCTACATCCCCAACACTATTCAAAATATACCTCGAACAAACATTAAAAAAATGGAAGCAAAAATGTAGTGGAATGGGAGTCCCAATACGGGAAGATTACTTATATACTTTAAGTTTCGCAGACGACCAAGTAATCATAGCGCAAGATGAGGAAGACCTCAATTATATGGTAAGAAAACTGAAAGAAGAATACACTAAAGCAGGATTAGCAATAAACTTTGATAAAACGGAATATCTAACAACAAAGGAGGGAAACGTGGAGAATCTAGAAGTCGATAACGAAACAATAATCAAAGGAACCGATAAATTTAAATATTTAGGAATCATCATTTCAAAAAAACGCAACATCAGAAGAAGAGATTAAAGCTAGATTAGGACAAACGCGGACATGCATAAGACAATTAAATTCGATCCTGTGGGACAAGCACATTACAAAGAGAAACAAAACACGCATATACAAGTCAATAATATAATGCATAATGATATACGGGTCAGAAACATGGACGATCAACAAAAGAAATAAATCTAAAATTAACGCGGTAGAGATGGAGTATTGGAGAAGATGTTGTAGAGTGACACGTATGGAGAGAATAACAAATGAAGAAATAAGAAGCAGAATGAACATCAGCGCTGTGTTTCCCACCGAGTACAATTTACAGCGATTCAAGAACAACGTGAATCGCTTTTTCCGCACTCGTGCCGCTCCTGGAGCGCTTTAGGGACTTCCCTGCAGCACGTGTGCTAGACCAATAAAAAAAAAAAAAATCAAAGAGAACGCAATAAACACCATTGCAGAAAAACGATTAAAATGGCATGGACACATAAGACGGAGCGAAGATAATAGGTGGATAAAGAAAATAACGGAGTGGAGCCCTATAGGGAGAAAAAAAAGAGGAAGACCCAGATGATCGTGGAGGGACGATGTGGACGAGGCTGAGAGAAGGAAGACAGCGTCAGCTGTAGAAAAGAATTCAAAAAGTACGACGTGAGTGAATTTCTTCTTCTTCCCCAAATATGTTGAAAGGTAGATTGTTTAATTAAAGAATATCAATTGCGTAAGAAATCGTACTCGGGTAAATTGAATAATTCTGAGAAGCTATGATATTTGTTTGGTTTTAGGGCAAAGATTTTGCTTTCGCTTTGGCAAAAATTTTCAAACATTTGTATAATATTTATGATTTTGAATGATAAACATTATTTCTATTTAAAATCTCTCGCCGGTACCCTTTTTAACATGGCGGACTGCCACTTGACCTCTTGGACACTGAGACTTGACTTTCCTATACGGTTTCGCTATTGTATTGGGTTTACTGTGACTCGACGTTCGATTAGATCGGAATTCCCGTTAATAGTAATAAACTTTCATTTTTGTCGCTTGTACACGTTATCGTTATAGTGTTCCTAATTTTTCTACTCAACAGTTATTACCACTACACTATACACACATTGACTAAATCTAAAAATATAGGCCGCTCCCCGATTTGTCGGCGCAGTATCGTTTTTCTCGGTACCGATTCGGTAATGAAAACATGCCGAACGCCCATATTTCAATAAAACCCACCTGACTTGGTCTGCACCCGTGCAAATCAGGCACATCGAGAAAAACGATACCGCAACGACAAATCAGGGAACGGCCATAAACTGGACTGTTTATACTAAACTTGCGAGTGGTACTAATTACATCCAGAACATTAGGTCTTTCTTCCTTGTATATATATATATATATATATATATATATATATATATATATATATATATATATATATATATATATATATATATAAGAAAGAAAGAGGAAGGACAGTAACAGGGCACTGGCAACAAACAATTCTAAGTTTAACTACTGGGAAGCGCCCTTATAAGGAGAAGAGATGAGCAATCAAAGATCTAAAGGCTCTAGTATCTGCTTTTTATTTTTATTATCGAGCTTTCGCTGCCTAATGGTAGCTTCTTCTGGATTCTAAAAATGCAAACCAGGTACAGAAAATAAACCAAAACGTTCGTTTTTTAAAATGTGATTAAATGAATTGTACGACTGTATGTGAAAATTACTTACAAAAATGTCAGCAGTTAGTTCATCTCTGGTGAAGACAATGAAATTTGCATTTTTGTTGGCCAGGTAGTATGAATGATTACACAAACATGATTAAAAGACATTTAGTGAGTTACACAAATATTAAAAATAAAACTTTGTCAATAAACATTAGTTAAAAAACACTTTTTGAAGACCGAAATATAACTGCAAGAAACACCATGATGTTGAAACGGTACTCCATTTTAAAATTTTTGACGTCGAGTTTAGTAACTATTTAGTGATATTTAAGTCCGAACCGGATATTGTTGGTAGTCTATGTCGTCATCAGGTCGACAAAAAACCATAAAAAAGCATTGAAGTTAGGGATGTGGTAAATTTTTTAGGTGGATGCTAATTTTTGATAAATTATTAATTATTAATGATATCTATTTTTTAGTTTTAATTTTATAAAAAAAGAGGGGACTTAACTTTGATGAATGTTACTCTTCGATGAGTTATTTATTATTAATTATATTAATTCTTTAATTTTATAATCAAGAGATTCATAGACCAATTTAAAAATTTGAAAGAAAAAATTAATACTGGACATTATTTATTATTTGTCATATTTAATTTTTTAATTATTTAATTTTAACAAGAAGACATAGAAAAGTAACTGAAAATAAATAGCAAAAATGACAGAAAGAGAAAAAGGAGAAACGTCAACTTTACTAGAAACTAATTTTTTCATAAAGATCGTTCTTTTTTTATTGGTTTGGTATAGTTTTGTGTTAGTAAATAAGTATACATGGAGCTCAATCCTTCTATGTCTTTTTTGTGATTGAGATTATTTTACAGGTTTTTATGTAACACATTTCCAAAAAACTTCTTCTGAAATAATTAGTCTCAATATCCAGAATGAAGCTGTTGTTATATTGTACTATGTGATCTGTATTATTTACGTGTAAGCTCAAGCTAGTAGCGTTAGGTTTGTATTTACTATCACTTTTGTGTAGCGCTAATCTTTTAGAGAGCTTTTGTGAAGTTTGTCCAACGTAGACCAAACCACATTGACAGGGAATGCCATAGATTATATTAGATCTTTGTAAAGTATCGGTTTTATCTTTTAAATTGGTATAAAAACAATTCATTCTTTTTATGTTGTAATTAGCAGTTTTAATGTTTGTATTTTTAAAAAGAGAAGACAAGGACTGGGAAAGGCCTTCAATGTATTGTAACTTTCCTACTTTAATATCGACATTAGTGGTGACAGTTGGATTAATTTGAAGGGGGGTCTTTGAAAATTCTTTTTAATTAGAGCTTTAGGATAGTAATTGTCCAACAAAATGTTTTCCAACAGTTTTACATTTTTTTCTTTAAATGAGGGGTGGCAAATTTTATCTATTCTGTTCTTTAGTCCTCTGATGATGTTCAGTTTCTGTTTCATAGGGTGATAAGAATAGAATGGGATATATCTACCAGAACTTGATTTTTTTCCTATACCAGTCCAGTTTGACTGTATTATTTTCTGAGCGTACAACCCTAGTATCCAGAAACGGAACAGCACCGTCAGTCTCCTCCTCAACATTAAATACTAATTTATGATTGAAAGAATTGTAAATGTTAAAAGTGCCCTGTACACTTCCGGCCGGTAAAAGCGACCAACAAGTCATCTACATATTGAAAAAGAAGGGGAAATTCAAATTCAACCCTTGAAATAACAAAATAAAGAAGTTTATTCATAACAATTTCGGCCAGGATTGGTAAAATAGCACTTCCCATTGGGACGCCAATTTTTTGTCTGTAGAATGTACTATTGAAGGAGAAAAATGTATTTTCATATAAAAAAGTAATGATTAGTAGAAACTGTTCTGTAGGAATATTACATATTTCTTCTATTAGTGTGAAATGTTCATTTAATATTGATATAATAAGGTCTAGAGAAATGTTAGTAAACAGTGAAACTACATCGAAAGAAGCAAGTACATATATATATATATATATATATATATATATATATATATATATATATATATATATATATATATATATATATATATTGCATTAAAACTTAAACGAGTTTATCCGCTGATTTCTTAACAAGGACGTATTTTTTTTTCAGATCCTGAAAATATGGATGCTTCAGATTTACAAAGAAAATTGGAAACATTAAATAAATGGATTGACATGGAAGCACGAACAGAACAAGCTAACAGACATTTCAATTATATTGGCAGATGTAAGTACTGTTGAAAATTGTCCATTCACCATCATTTATATTCATGTTCGATGGTAAACGCATCGAAGTTTCAAACACATATTGACATTAATTCACAAATTCTAAATTTAATGAAGTTTACGGAGTTGACAACCTTGTTATTCAATATTAACAAGACTTGTTAACGAAAGTTTAACTTGATTTAGAATTCAATAATTTCTTAAGGAAAAGTAATATTATTTTGTTTTTATTATAAAAAATAAAATATTAGAGTAGGGGTCGGCAACCTTTTAACTAAGGGGTGCCAGTTTTCATCCATACAACATTTTGCGTGCCGACATAGGTACTTACTACAACTAAAATTAACAAAAATTAACTTAAATTATTTATTTATTTATTTACTGCACTTTACAGATTGATCACAGAGATCATTCCAATTACAAACTACTAGAACTTAAATTAACTTAATTTAAATAATATTACATAATAATCTACATACACTTAAAACAACGCACGCAATTTAGTTTTGAAAAGACTGCACATATCATTAAATATATCTACACTATTCTGGATTCCATTGTATAGCATGCAAGCATTATACAATGGAGATCCCAGGTGATAGTTATTATGGGCTACATCTGATATATAGAAAGTGCTATGATTTCTTGTGGTATACGTTGGCACATTAAAATATAAGTTGGACAGAAATGCCGGGTCATCAATGAGACCATTCGCTACTTTGTACAAGTAGAACATGCAATATTGTTTTCTACGTTTCTCTAAGGTTACCATCCCATAGCGTTCGTGCAACAGTGTGGAAGAGATCATAGAGTTATATGAACCGGTTTGTTTATAATGCATGTAACGCATCATTTTATTCTGTATCAAAAGTGTTCGCTTGTGAGAATTATAAAAGGGTGACCATACTATACCTAGCATATTCTAATATACTTCTAACATAGGATATGTATAGCTGTTTTATGCAATTTGTACTTCTAAAATCTTTTGTGCTTCTGACAATTAAGCCATACATTTTGTTCGCTTTACTTGCTGTATAACTTACGTGATAGTTAAACGTCAATTTGGAATCAAAAAATCACCCCTAAGTCCTTTATCTTATCCTCATACAAAAGTGGGACATTCTCAATACTATATGTAAACTTTATCGGCTTCAGTTTTCTAGTATAAGAAACAACAGTACACTTACTTACACTAAAGTAAATCTTATTGTCAGTTGCCCATTTTGCAATGTTGTCTATATCATTCTGCAAAATCCGGCAGTCAGCAGGCGATCTGATTTCATAATAAAGTTTTAAGTCTTAACTAACTAAACTTAACTAATTCTACAAATTTCGTATTTCATAACTCGGAGATTTTAAATTCAATGTATTGAAGATCAAAATCATTAATGTCCATCCAGATCAGAAAAGAGATATGTCAAAGCAGCTGCTGGAAAAATCCATTATATCTGGTTTGATTAAAAAAGCGAACATAGGACCATGTTTATCAAAATCCTGACCCCTCTCGATAAACTCCTCTTTTAAATTAGTCATATATTTAAGAATTTCGTCTATTAGTGCACCATCGTCGACACTGGATATATAAGTTTTTAAATTTAGAGAATATTTATATGTGTTTGTATTAATATCGCTGATAAATAATTCTATTTTTAATTTGAATGATTTCCAGGATTCGTATAAATCCAGAACTGTTTTACCTGAACCTTATAACTTTAAGTTGAGTTCACTGAGATGGTTTGTAATATCAGTAAGAAAAATTAACATACAGATTCAGTTCTTATCTTCTAGTTCAGGATAAACATCCACAAATCTAGAGAGCACTTTACCACGGCTGAGCCAGCGCACATTATTGTGCAATGGTATATCTGAATATGCACTTTCTAATTCCTGCAAAAACGCCTTAAATTGTCTATGGATCAGTGAAGAACGACCGACAATGTAGTTAACTATTTTAACCACCCTATCCATCACGGATTTTAAACTTCCAGCGGAGATTTTAGCGCACAAACTCTCTTGGTGAATTATGCAATGAAAATTCAAAACTGATCGACCCATGCGTTCAATAAGAAGGGAAACAAATCCTTTATGTCTCCCAATCATAGCAGGAGCTCCATCTGTCGTTACGCAAAAAATTTTATTTAAATCAATGTTCCGCTTTTCAAAATGTTTAACAAATTCTGAAAATATATCCTCTCCTCTTGTAGTTCCCTGCAATGGGAGCAGACAAATCAGCTCTTCATACACACTGCCATCATCGAAGTATCGGGCAACGATTTCCAGACGGGCAATGTCATTAATATCGACACTTTCATCCAATGCTACACTAAATACAAAACTCCGTTTGATAGCGTCTCTCTGCTGTTTTTGGACATTTTGTGTCATTTCGGTAATTCGTCTCTCGATGGTCCGCGCTGATGCCGGTATATCCCTAATCCTGGCCAATATTGTATCCTTATTGGGCAAGTCGTCAAATAAAATCTCGCCAGTACTCAAAAACGTTTGCTTCATAAATTCTCCGTCAGTGAACGGCCTACCCTTTTGTGCCAACGATTGTGCAATTTTGAAACTGCATTCAGTTACCTGATTTTTTCCTTGGAAAACTTTGCTAAAGAATGTTGACTGTTTCTCGTATTGTTTACTTGCTCTTTGTATTGCTTCCCTTTTATCAGCGTTATCTTCAAATGACGATTCATGTTTTATCTGGAAATGTCGTTGAACACTAGATGTCCGGAAAACTACGCTTTCCCGATCGTTTTGCTGCACAAAACCGTAATCTGTTGTCCATAAAGGTTGAAATAATCGAACGTCTACCTTCTGTTTCTTCGCGGCCATAACGCAACGTAATTTTAATTTTTAAACTTTTCGACGACTATTGACTGGAACGGATGTTACTTCTATACTAAATGATCCAAACGTGTAGCCTCTTGCTATATATAGAAATATAATGTTTCCAGAAAATTCTAATAATTACGTTTATTAAATTTCTTAGAACAAAAATTATTATCTACAACGCGCCCATTGTAATCAAAGGGCCGCCTAGAAGTTAAATCTAACAAAAACTAAAGTTCGGCAATATAAAAAGAGTTGCGGCGCGCGTCGGAACGATTGAAGTCATGTCAAACAAAAACCGCCTTATAGCGGCTCTTTTGATCTGAATTGACGACGTTTATTTGTGTTTTTGCCTAGGCTTATATTTTGAGGCTTGCCGTCTTTAATACTTGCCGAAATTAAAGCCAAACCAATGCATTCAGTAAAATTATAAATTACAAAATATATATTTTGTAGTTTTTGGTAATAATACCTAGTGACCTATACAATATATCGTTTTTGTTTGTATCGTTAAAGTAATACTGTCTTCGATTATTTACTTAATTTCGAAACATGTCAGAGATTACAGAATTAATGTGTAAACTTTGAATAGGTACGCGTGCCATTGAAAATTGCTTGGCGTGCCAGAGATGGCACGCGTGCCATAGGTTGCCGACCCCTGTAATAGAGCTTATTAAATAAATCTTTATTATTGTTACAAAGTAGAAACAGCCAATTTTTTTTCCAGTAACTTTATTCTTTCATAAATCTTTAGTTCTGGGCATTGTCGTACCATAAGTTGGATAAAGCCCGTATAACATGTAAGCTGAAAAATTTCTGGTCTGACGCCTAGATGTGTCCCTTTTCAAAAAATCCATATGATTTTTAGGAAGTAACAACCTTCAAACGATATGTGTCAAAATTTCATGACATTTCAACGATTAGTTTACAAGTTACAGTGGTTTTAATGACGCCACTTTTGATATTTTCAAAACAGTGGAAAAAATCGAATTTCCTTTCGTGAATACTGTTTTTTGATCGAAAAAAAATACCGTTCAAGCAAAGCAATGGCTTTGATAAGTGTTACGGGGACTCTGCCCCTGGAAAATCACTAATCATTTACTGGTATGCTGCATTTAAACGCGGTCGTACGGACACAAATGATACTGAACGCTCTGGACACACAAATGAGGTAGTTACACCAGAAAATATCAAGAAAATCCACAAAATTGTTTTGGATGACCGTAAAGTGAAATTGCGTGAGATAGCTGACACCTTAAACACATCAAAGGAATGTGTTAGACATATTTTGTATGAACATTTGGACATGAGACAGCCCTGTTCGAAATGGGTACCGTGTTTGCTCACAGTGGACCAAAAACAACAACGTGTTGATTCTGAGCGCTGTTTGGACAGGTTTAACCGCAATAAAAAGGATTTTTTCATGCGATATGTGACAATGAATCTACTACTGCACAGCAGCCGGTGAGAGCCGCCCGAAGCAACCAAAGACACAACAGTCGGCTGGGAAGGTTTTGGCCTCTGCATTTTGGGATGCGCATGGAATAATTTTCATCGACTATGCTGAGAAGGGAAAAATCATGAAGAGCGAATATTATATAAAGAGAAAAATGCAGAAACGAGGAGGATGATAAATAAAGAAAAGAATGAGAGATGCGAAAAATCGTGCGAACATGTAGAGCAGTATATAGGAGGAACTAGAAGCACAGAGTCGTGGAGAATAATTAAAGCATTAAGGACCAACAATAGAGAGAAGACGTATATAGAGTATATCCCAGAAGGTGAGTGGGAGAGATATAAGAAGCTGCTAACAGAAGACAGATAAGAATTCCAACAAAAGAACCCTGAAGAAGAACAGAATAAGGAAAAAAAGAGATAGAACTAAGCTATGAGACAATAAAAACACTCAACGTATATAGAGTGCATCCCAGAAAGCGAATGAGAAGAATATTATAAGAAGCTGCTAACAGAAGATAGACAAGAATTCCAAGAAGAGAACCCTGAAGAAGAACAGAATAAGGAAATAAAAGATATAGAACTAAGCTATGAAGAAGTAAAGAAGACAATAAAAACACTCAAAAATAATAAATCTGCAGGGCCTGGAGGTGTGGTAGATGAAATGATTAAGTACGGGTCTAACAGATTACATCGAATGCTGAGAAACATGTTCCACAGAGCGATAAATGGAGAAAAAATACCAGAGGAATGGTCAAAAGCCTATATAGTATCTATATTTAAAACGGGAGACCGCAGAAAATGCACAAACTATAGAGGCCTAAGCATAATATCAAGTATGGGACGTTTGTATGGAAAAATTATTAAAAATATCATAGAGGAAAATATAAAAGAAAAAATTGGAGAAGACCAAGCAGGCTTTACGGCCGGAAAATCATATATAGACCACATATACACTATAAAACAAACAATGGAAAAAGAACTGGCAAATAATAGAGAAGTTCATCTAGCCTTCATAGACATACGAAAGGCCTATGACTCGGTGCCAAGACAAAGATTATGGAACGCAATGAAAGAAATAGGCATTGACAAAGAACTAATATACGCAGTAAAAGCTCTCTACGAAAACAACACAGTGAACATAAAAATAGGACATAAAATAGGGAAGAGACTCCCCAACACTATTCAAAATATACCTCGAACAAACATTATAAAAAAAATGGAAGCAAAACTGTAGTGGAATGGGAGTCCCAATACGAGAAGATTACTTATATACTCTAAGTTTCGCAGACGACCAAGTAATCATAGCGCAAGATGAGGAAGACCTCAGTTATATGGTAAGAAACCTGAAAGAAGAATACACTAAAGCAGGATTAGCAATAAACTTTGATAAACCGGAATATCTAACAACCAAGGAGGGAAACGTGGAGAATCTAGAAGTCGATAACGAAACAATAATCAAAGGAACCGATAGATTTAAATATTTAGGAATCATCATTTCCCAAAACGCAACATCAGAAGAAGAGATTAAAGCTAGATTAGGACAAACGCGGACATGCATAAGACAATTAAATTCGATTCGATTCACATTACAAAAAGAAACCAAACACGCATATACAAAGCACAATGACATACGGGTCAGAAACATGGACGATCAACAAAAGAAATAAATCTAAAATTAACGCGGTAGAGATGGAGTATTGGAGAAGATGTTGTAGAGTGACACGTATGGAGAGAATAACCAATGAAGAAATAAGAAGCAGAATGAACATCAAATAGAACGCAATAAATACCATTGAAGAAAAACAATTAAAATGGTATGGACACATAAGACGGAGCGAAGATAATAGGTGGATAAAGAAAATAACGGAGTGGAGCCCTATAGGGAGAAGAAAAAGAGGAAGACCCAGACGATCGTGGAGAGACGATGAGAACGCGGCTATGGAGGACAGGGGTCTAACAGATGGAGACTGGGAAGATAGAAACGGATGGAATCAAAGGCTGAAAGAAGGAAGACAGCGTCAGCTGTAGAAAATCCTTGATATATATATATATATATATATATATATATATATATATATATATATATATATATATATATATATATATATACATATATATATATATATATGTATAGGTGTGTTTGAGGGCAGAAATGGCCCCAAATGAACAAGAAAAATGTGCTTTTTCCTCAAGACAACGCACCTTGTCACAACTCGATGGTTATGATGGCAAAATTGCATGAATTGAAGTTCGAATTGCTTCCTCATCCACCGTATCCTCCAGATTTGGCCCCCAGCGACTATTATCTATTCGCCGACTCCATGAAGAAGTTATCGCTGAAACAGAGGCTTATTTTGAAGATAAAGACAAATCCTTTTACTGGAAATGTAGACTTGTTAGTTGAAGTTGAATTTTGCAAAAAAAAATGTGTTTTAAGTAGCCAGACCAAAAACTCTTCAGCCTACGTGCTTATTTAGATTTTTTTCATTCAAGGCTTGCATATTTTTAAAAGTTTTAGTTGTTTTTAAAATTTACGTCTTGTAGTAAATTTGATTGGACATAAAGTGAAAATTTACGAATTGCATGTGATACTTCGTTTCTTTGTTGCCAGTTTTGAATATTTACACCCTTTTTGCGTGATTATTTATTTTGGTTTTGGTTTCATTGTTAATATTAAACCAATTTTTACTACGACACCAATTAGCATGACTAAAATTAAAGAAGTTTGCAAAAACGAAATCCAAATAACCAGACCAGTAAACACCGGACACCACGTTGCATTCTTTTCCTCAGCCTTTCGAGGACTTTCACGTAAAACTTACTGTTTAACATCGAAGAATTATTAAAACCGAGTGAACTGTCTGAAGTAAAAAAAATAATAATTAGTGTTTCATTTTCGACGAAAAAATATTTTTTTTGCGTGATTAGTGCAGACACATATAGTACTGTCTACAAAAAAGACCTGTATAGTGCGTGCCACCCGGCGTGTTCGGTGAGATTTGCTTGGTGCCCTCATCGTATTTGAGGAACACATAGTCTGTTCCATATATTGTGTTGCTGCAAAAATTGGTAGATTCAGTACGTGGAGTGTAATGGCGGATGACGAGGATGAGGATGCGGGCGAGGCGAGTGATCCTTCTTTACAATGCTATAAATGTCAGCAAGAGATATTACATAAAGATATGTTTTATCAGTGTGATATTTGTTGTAGTCATGTTCATAAGGCTTGTGCACGCTTGGCTCCGTCTGAATCCAAGTGTATGCCCTTGCAGAAGCGCCTATTGGTCTTTTTGTGTGACAACTGTCTATTAATAGCGAAGCAAATTCCGCTCATTGTTAGCATGTTAGAAGAAATAAAAGGTGATCTAAAGCTCATTCAAAGTTCTTCACTGGAAAGACGTAACGCAGTTGTCAAGCAACCTAAATCATATGCTGAGGCTCTTGGTCAGGAAAAGGCAGAATCTATAGTGATAGTGAAACCGAAACAAAAACAAGCCGGCTCCATCACAAAGAAATATATACGTAGTCATGTAGATCCGTCTGGTCTTAGTGTGTCAACATTTAGAGAGGGTTATGATGGTAAAGTAGTGATTGGTTGCGAGGATAAGAAACAAATCGGTACTCTTAAATTGCGGTTGAAGGACAGACTTGGTGAAAAGTACGTTGTTGAAGAGCCCCGTTTAAAAAATCCAAAGTTGAAGATTATCAATATAAACAAGGACGATGTTGATCCTGAAGATGCTAATGAGGACATAGTGAAGGAGATTGTTCAGTGTAATAACTTAATTAATGACGGTCGTACGCACATAAAAATTCTAAAAAAGTGTAGAAATAAGCATGGCAAAGTGGATCTTCTATTAGAGACGGATCCAAAAACACATAATGTGCTCCTAAAAAAATAATAAAATTTGTATTCGTTGGTCGAGATGCCTGGTCTTTAACCATGTTAGCATTTTGCAGTGTTATAACTGTATGGATTTTGGTCATTTTGCCAAAGATTGTAAGTCCCATGGAGTCTGTTCTATTTATTTGTTCATCTGAAGACCATTCTTACAAAGACTGTCAAGACGGGACTAAAAAATGTGTAAACTGCACTAAAGTTTCAAAAGATGAGAATCGTAATGCTGACTTTCATCACAGTTCATTGGATCGGCTTTGTCCTATTTTTCTTAAAATGATGGAAATTGAAAATAAAAAGATTGACTATTTGTGTGAATCTCAACAGTTAGTAAAATGAATGGGGAAAGTAATTCATCAGTCTTTAGTGTAGCTCATTTAAATTTAAGATCTATATTTACTGGATTTGATGAATTTGTAGATATTGTAGCGACAAATAGTTTTGATGTTGTGGCGGTCAGTGAGACATGGCTAAATGTGAATGTGACGGATGATGCGGTGCGAATGAACGGCTATAACTTTTATAGATACGATCGAATAGATGGCAGGGGTGGAGGTGTAGGAGTATATGTCAGGGATTCCTTGCAGAGCGAGCTGCTCCCCTTGCAGATGCCGCAGCGGGTAGATGGTCTTGAGAGCCTTTGGGTAAGGATAAGAGTTCAATTTAAATCATGTTGTGTGGTAGGTGTAATATACCGCACCAAAAACAATATTCTCGACTCTGTTAATTTTCTTGACCAGGTTCTCCCTGAGGTTTTGGCATTGTATGGACGTGTTATAGTTCTGGGTGATTTAAATATTAACATGATGCCGGATTGTTTACCTAATCCTATGTCAGAAGTGTTTGACACCCTTGGTTTTGCCCAAGTCATCAATGAGCCAACCAGAGTTACTCAACAAACTTCAACATTGTTGGATCCTATTTTTGTTATGGATGAGGAGTGTGTTGTCTCAGTGGGCACTTTAGACGCGGAAAATATAAGTGATCATAAATTAACATATTGTAAATTAAATATTTTCGCAAAATTATGCCGACAAAAATTCATAACTTACAGAGATTTTAAGCACTTTAATGAGGATAATTTTTATACTGACCTACCGCGCATATCATGGGATGACATTTATTATATTGAGGATATTGAGGACAAGGTCAGATTTATTAATTTTCATTTGTCAGGCGTGTTTAGGGACCATTGTCCTCTCAGAACGGTAAGAGTAAACAAGCCTCCAGCTCCCTGGCTAACACCTGCTTTGAAAGCGCTAATGATAGAAAGAGACCGAGCACTAGCTCAGTTTAAGAGAAATAAAACTCAGGAGAGTCATCAATATTACAAAGAAATGAGAAATCTCACCCTTTACAGTGTGCGTCGTGAAAAATTGGGATATCTTGAATATTTAGAGACACAAAAGAATGCAAAATCATTATGGAAGGGACTTCAGCAATGCAATGTTCACACGGGTTCAAAAGATACCCCTCGTCTGCCTGCACATTTGGCCAATGTGAATGATATAAATGAATACTTTTTGAGCGTTTTCCGAAAGTCTGACAACTGTGCTGGTAAAATATATTATTACAGTAACAATAAGAGGAATTTAGATCTGAACTTTAATTTCCTAATGGAAACCCCTGAGTCAATTTGCAGGTGTGTTAATAGTATAAAGTCCAATGCTGCTGGAAATGATGGTTTGACACTTTTTATGCTTAAGCTTAGTTTACCTGTTATCTTATATCATCTAACCCATATTGTTAATTGTTGCCTGGAGAGTGGGTGTTTTCCGGAGAGCTGGAAAGAGTCTATTGTGTGCCCTATTGCTAAAGTTAAAAATCCTTTAACCGTCAGAGATTTGCGTCCAATTAGTTTGTTACCAGTTATGTCAAAAGTCTTGGAGAGGGCAGTACATACACAGGTCTCAGAATATCTCTTTACAAATGAGTTGCTCCCCTTGCATCAATCTGGCTTCCGGAGGGGTCATAGCACATCAACGGCTTTATTGAATTTAACGGATAGCATAATCAGAGCTATTGACAAAAATATGGCTGTTATATCAGTCTCGCTGGATTATTCGAAAGCCTTTGATGTGCTGGATCATAACCTACTTTGTGCTAAACTGCACTATCTGGGCTTCGCTGATCACTCCGTACAATTTTTCTATAGCTATTTGTCGGGTAGATGGCAGAGAGTGCGAATGATTGATGTTTGTTCAGCTGCTGGTAAAATTATCTCCGGAGTGCCCCAGGGTTCAATACTGGGGCCTCTTCTGTTTCTTATATATACTTTTGATATTTTCCAGACAGCTGTATATTCATCGGTTCAGTCGTATGCTGATGACACACAGTTGCTTCATTTCTTTGAACCATCGGATCCTGAGTCTGCAGCAGAAAATTTAAATCAGGATCTCATGGCTTTGTCAGTTTATTCGGATGAACATAATTTGAGGCTAAATCCAGACAAGACTCAAGTTTTATTGTTTTGCAAGGAAAATCGGCGACCAACCTTGAGCACGGCTTTGAGATTAAGGCTGGCTGATGAGGATTTGCTGTTTTCTGATTGTGCCAAGAATTTGGGTCTTTGCATTGATACGCATCTCAGATTCAGGGAACATGTTAGGCTGCTCCTACAAAAAAGTTATGCGAAAATGAAGGTTTTATATGCAAATCGTTTTATTCTGAATTTTAAGATGAGGAAAAAAATTGTGTGAATCTTTGGTCTTGTCTTCATTTCATTATTGTAGTATTGTGTACTATCCTTGCTTGGATGCGCTTTCAAGGAGACGATTGCAGTATGTACAGAACGTCTGCTGTAGGTTTATATTCCATTTGCGAAAATATGATCATATATCTTTAAAAATAAATGAGTTAAAATGGTTAAATTTTGCTAATACTGTGCAATTGCACTTCGTAATATTCTTAATGAGGTTCTTAGGAACTTCAGTCCCGATTTATTTAAGGGAGAAGCTAGTATCCCGAAATTTGGTACATGATAGGTATATTAGACGGCCTGATCGCTTGACTATGCCTCAGCATCGCACTGCCTTGTTTCAGCGCGGTTTTACATATAGTGCAGTAAATACGTACAATACTATGAATCCAGAACTGAAAACGTGCACTATTGGCCGACTTCGTCGATTATATAGGGAAGAGCTGTTAAATAAGCAGAATTCTCAGACGTAGTTTATTTGTATTTTGATGTATCTTGTCGATTATTGATTTTACTATGTTAGTATGTAATTGTTGCTTCATTCTTGTTTGTAAGCGCGTTGTGCGTTGAAGAGGTTAGATGTGAGAGGAACCGATGGTTAAATCTCGCCTCTTCTACTACACGATGTGTGAGGGTAATATGTACTCACATCACATGTAATTAACATCTTAATAAAGACGATATTTATTTATTATTTATTTATTTAAATACCCTCCAGACTTGTGACGTTTTTAATTTCTTTGAATCGTCACCACTACCACAGCATGCTCATTCCTTCATCCACACGTATTTCCCAACATCCATTTACTCACACGTTACGTTTCTCATCATTTCATCACGTATCGCTGTTTTTCACTTAAAGCACACACTGTCTCCCCTACCCCTCTATTCTGTTTCTTTTTCAGCCAGTAGTAATCACTTTGACAATGACATTTCAGCGGGATACTCCGAAGACAGCGACTACACTTCAGATCTGAACTACCCGGTCGGACAACATCCGAACTCGTCGGCATCTCAGTTCAGAACGGCTGCGCATCAAATGAACACGCCTCAACGATCGCTCGAGACAAGTCGGGAGAATTCGTACGAAAGAGACGACGGGAGCGGGGGACAGTATTTAAGCACGCAGCAAGGTTCGACGGTCCATCATAATCGGTTGAGTCCGGGGAGTCACAGGAGGTATCAGCAGCAATCGGGTCAGGTGAGTTTATATAGCCTAGATTTTAAATTTTTTAAATTTATTTCTTTCTAAAGAACGGTATTTTTTTCAGGGATATTCCCCGAGTAATATTGACGATTACAATTCATATGGCAATAGTCTATCGGTCCAGAATTCGAGGCAGTACAATGAAAACAGTCTAGATTCGGATCCGTTATTCTATAATAGCAGGCCCAGAAGCAAACCGGATATTTTGGGGTAAGAAATTTTCAATTAGTAGATAACGAAGGCGGTTCTGGGCCCGATAGTGCTTCGGATGGAACATGCCATCCACTTCTTATATTCTTCTATGTTGGGAATGTGGAATCTTTGTCACCATGACACTACTCAGTATATATTACCACTACACCAAACACTTTATTTTTGCACTTGACGCGCGTTTCGTTAACCATATTAGCTTCACCAGGAGCGATGATTGACTAAAGCTAAACTACAAATCCACCCTATTTATACTTAGCCTGTTGCCTGAATAACCCAGGCGGAGCTAATGGCATAGGCGAGGCCATCATTCCGGTCAAGTAACCAGTAGAGGGGAGTATAAGGAATAGGCCCTCTGTCTTTATTTAAATTACTTTTACATTTTATAATGTTGCTTTCGTATGCGTTCAACAATCTCCTGTCAGGTACATTTTTAATTAATCTTAGATTATCTAATGTTACAGTATGATCAGCTTCAAGGGCATGTTCGGCAATGCTAGACTTCTTGGTTCTACTGTATTTTAAATGTGCTAAATATTCTTTAAATCGTGTTTTAATTGACCTTTTAGTTTACCCAACATACTTTTTGTCGCAGTCATTACAACTGATTTCATAAATTCCGCTTTTCTCACAATTAGGAATCTTGTCTTTGGGATTTCCTAAGATATTGCAGCCCGGCACGTTGAGACGCAATTTTATATAGCCTCTCATTGCCTTATTTTTTTTAATAAATATATTAATTAATATTTATTAAATAGAAGCCTTTTTTGTCCTCTATGTATATCTTAATTTTTGAGAATGGGTTGAGTGGATATTAATACTGGGGGAACAAAATTAGACATAAGCTAGCTCGTTTTTACTGGTAGAGAACATGGAGATCGAGATATTTTTTGTACGTCTTTTGAAAATAGTCTTTATAGTTGTTTAAAGCTTGGTTGTACTTTTTTGTGGGCACCGTCCATTTTAGAATAAAAGGAATCTAATTTCAGCTCAAAAAATGAAAAAATACTGAAGAGTTATTTAGTTGTTAAAACAAAACTAAATATATTCCAAACTGTGCGTCCGGAAAGAAAGGGCAGGTAGTTCAGTAAAAGGCTGCATTAACACGGAGAAAAGTATATTAACAAAATAAAAATTCTTGCAGTTATTACACTCTAAAAATTACATTAACTAAATAAAAAACCCCTTAGGCCATGAGAGTGTACACATTGAAACTAGAGTTAGGAAAGTTCTATGAATTACTGATTCTAAGTATAAAAAACAAAAGACTTTAAAAGACACGATATAAAAGTTTGCATTATGGATTTCGCGGATTACACGTGTTGACTTACTGTTTGGCTTCTCCTCGTAGGTTTTCCATGAACCGCTTGGCCTCTTCTGGTGAGATTCTCATCCAGATATTGTCTCACCTGTTACTCTTTTATTCCCATTTGGGTAGGTAATCACTTTTTGACCCGAAATGGATGAGCAGAATATTTTTAGAACGGAAAAAGGCTACTGCACTACGGCAAGATGGAAGACTAAACCTCCTACGGCCTGACGAAGAGAAAAAAACACTACTGTCTCACTGAGGAAAAGAATCGTTACTGTACTACGGCGTGACGTAAGGAAAAAGCCACTACAGCATGCTGGAGGAGAAAGCCCCTAAAATTTCAAATGGCCGTTTATATATCTTCTCCCTACTTCTTGGTTCATTTCCGGAACGCAATTTTTAACAAATCAAACGCTTTTCAATGCACACGAAATACGTTAAGTCGGCAACACGCTATACACTACTCGTTAAGTTACACTGCTTAAAAATTTAAATCATTGCCTAATCAAATATAAAAATGTAATAAAATATAACCTATAGAAAGAAAAACGGTGTGTAACATGATATTAAAATCTAGGAAAAAATGAATGTTACAATATCCCAAAAGCAAGATTCCTAATTGCGAGAAAAGTGAAATTTATGAAATTAGTTGAAATGATTGCGACAAAAAGTATGTAATTAGGAGTATATCTATCTGTTACTGTGTCTTTTCAAGGATTTTCTACAGCTGACGCTGTCTTCCTTCTGTCAGCCTTTGATTCCATCCGTTTCTCTCTTCCCAGTCTCCATCTGTTAGAACCCTGTCCTCCATAGCCTCGTCCACATCTTCTCCACGATCGTCTGGGTCTTCCTTTTTTTTCTTCTCCCTATAGGGCTCCACTCCGTTATTTTCTTTATCCACCTATTATCTTCGCTCTGTCTTATGTGTCCATACCATTTTAATTGTTTTTCTTCAATGGTATTTATTGCGTTCTCTTTAATGTTCATTCTGCTTCTTATTTCTTCATTTGTTATTCTCTCCATACGTTAATTCGTCCATGTTTCTGACCCGTATGTCATTATGCTTTGTATTATTGATTTGTATATGCGTGTGTTGTTTCTCTTTGTAATGTGCTTGTCCTACAGAATTGAATTTAATTGTCTTATGCATGTCCGCGTTTGTCCTAATCTAGCTTTAATCTCTTCTTCTGATGTTGCGTTTTTTGAAATAATGGTTCCTAAATATTAAAATTTATCGGTTCCTTTGATTATTGTTTCGTTATCGACTTCTAAATTCTCCACGTTTCCCTCCTTTGTTGTTAGATATTCCGTTTTATCAAAGTTTATTGCTAATCCTGCTTTAGTGTATTCTTCTTTCAGTTTTCTTACCATATAACTGAGGTCTTCCTCATCTTGCGCTATGATTACTTGGTCGTCTTCGAAACTTAGAGTATATAAGTAATCTTCTCGTATTGGGACTCCCATTCCACTACATTTTTGCTTCCATTTTTTAATGTTTGTTCGAGGTATATTTTGAATAGTGTGGGGGATGTAGAGCACCCTTTTATAGATATGAAAGTATAACCTATTATTATAATTAATAACTAAAATGTCTAGATATGGCAGTTCTCCTTCGTAAGTAAATTTATCAGGTTGACTGCCGACCACTCCAATCGGAGTGCGTCGGGTCTCTTCGCCAACGCCGTCTACTCCGATCGGAGTTCGACATGCGTTTTTACGAAACGTTTTAGTATTCCATCGGCGTTGTATATGAAACGTGTTTCTAGTGGTGGCGTTGCTTAAAAACGCAAGTTCTAACAGGTGCTTAAGTGGTTCCGCGGATTTGCTTTTGGTTTGGTTGTAATCTGCCGTACAATATGGACAATCAACCTGGGCCTTCTGGTATTAAAAAAAGACATTGTAGTGATGAAAAAAAGGTATATGATAAGAAAAAGAAGCTAACTGACACTGAATTATTGCAGCTATTGGAAGAAAGCGGAGGTAGTAGTGACGAACATTACGTACCAGACACAGACGACAGTGATGTAAATTCAAGCTCCGAGTCCGAAGAAGAGAATTTTATAGACCCTATTCGGCCACATCAAACACTTCCTAGCCTTGATGAGATAAAATGGAACGACAGAGGTGCGTTAAAACAAATTTTGTTCCAGAAAACCCAGGAATTATTGGTGCAAATTCCAGGACAGGGTGCACCTATCGATTTTTTCGAAATGATCATTGATGATGATTTTTTACAAACTATTGTAGAACGAACGAACTCTTACGCAGTCGAGGTTTTGCTGCGCCCAGAAACAAGTACAAAATCACGTATTACTAATTTTAAAGATCTTACTCTTGACGAACTAAAAATTTTTTTGGCCCTGTTACTTCACACTGGCACAATATCCTTGAGCCGTCTTAACGATTATTGGAAAATTGATCCGCTATTTAATCTACCTGTTTTTAGAAAATATATGTCAAGGAATAGATTTTTGCTTATCTTGAGGTGTTTGCATTTTACATCTCCAGATATGGATCCGGCAGATCGGCTAGGAAAGATTAGATTTGTGGCAGATTTTTTTAACAACAAGATGGGAGAAATTTACTATCCTGGAAGAGAGTTGTCTTTGGATGAAGCTATGGTACTTTATCGGGGTCGTCTCCAGTTTAAACAGTATATCAAGAATAAGCGTCATAAGTATGGTATGAAGTTATACATGCTGACAGAGCCTAATGGACTTATTTTGAAATTTCGTGTCTACGAAGGTGCGACAGATGTTTATGGTGGAAGCGGACATACTGAAAAGATTGTTTTACATTTATTGGAGGAAAAATTGGGTGTGGGACATGCTGTTTATCTAGACAATTTTTACAATAGTGTTAATTTAGCTAGGAAATTACTTCAACAAAATACATACTGCACTGGTACGCTGAGAGCTGAGAGGAAAGATAATCCGAAAGAGGTAATGAGTGCAAACTTAAAACGTGGTGAGAATAAATCTATGTTTTGCAATGGAGTGCATGTCGGAAAATGGCGCGATAAACGCAATGTTCAATACATTTCAACAGAATTTGGAAGCGAAATGGGCATTTTTAAAAACAAAAGAAATCAAGAATCTGAAAAACCTTCCGCAATCATTGGATATAATGCTTTGATGTCCGGTATAGATAGACAGGATCAAATGATGGCATATTATCCTTGCAGCCGTAAAACCATTCGGTGGTACAAAAAGTTATTCATGCATGTGCTGCAAATGAGCATGATAAACGCCTATTTTTTGTACAATAAATATTCGCGGTCTGACCAGTTACGATTATACGAGTATGACTTCCGATTGGATGTCATAAGAAATTTACTAGCCAGACGACCAATTACTAATTTGCCGCAAATTCCTCCAGGCCAAATAAATGTCCACAGCATTAGCAAAGTAGAAAAAATTGTTAGTGAAAAAAAAAAGGAACTAAAGAAACAAAACGGGTAAGCAGAAAGGAATGCAAAGAATGCAGGAAAAATAAAATAAGAAAGCAAACAGTGTATGAATGCAAAATGTGCCCTGGACAACCAGGTTTTTGCCTTAATTGCTTTGAGGATTACAATAAAAATGTACAAAAATGATTTAGAAATAAATGTTTTGAGTTCATGAGTTCGATTTATTATTTCTTTACTTATTTAATTGGACACTCCGATCGGAGTGTTCGGCATCTAGTAAAAATTTTCACTTGCAATGCCGATTACTCCGATCGGAGTGAAATTTTTTTTTTCTAATATTTTGAATGGCACATAAAAAAAATACATCCAAGACTCATTTTAATTCATATTTACCACAATAAAATAAAAATATTTGGAAAAATCTTACCGGCGTCAACCACAAACTCAAAAATATAGATTGGCAGTCAACCTGTTAATGGAGTCATATCGGCCATTTAATTTGGAAATAAAATCATTTATATTTACTTTCTTTGTATCAAAAATTGCAAAAACCTATACCATACCCATGGGAAATTCTCAAATTCTTAACTGACTTGGGTTTCAAACTTACTAATGATTAAATTGGCTATGAAAGGTGATAAGCAATTACCGATGGCTGTTCCTTCTTTCTGAACGTAAAATTAACTTAATTAATTATATTGAAAATAATTTTGTTCCATACGAAGTTTAGCTAATGTTAAGTATTCATGAATAATTTCGTCCTCAAAGTCCATTCATCCTAAGTATTTAATAAGGTAGGCTCACCTTAGTTTATAAGTCATCAGACAATTTGAGAAATATCTTAGGAAATCCCAAAGATAAGATTCCTAATTGTGAAAAAAGTGGAATTTATAAAATTAGTTGTAATGATTGCGACAAAAAGTATGTTGGGAAAACTAAAAGGTCAATTAAAACAGCATTTACAGAAAAATTTAAGGTACAGTAGAACAGAAAAGTCTAGCATTGCCGAACATGCCCTTGAAGCTGATTATACTGTAACATTAGATAATCTAAGATTAATAAAAATGTATCTGGTAGGAGATTGTTGAACGCATACGAAAGTATGGAAGTTATAAAATGTAAAAGTAGTTTAAAGACAGAGGGCCTATTCCTTATAGTCCCCCCTACTGGTTACTTGCCCTGAACTGATGGCCTCGCCTATGTTATTAGTTTCTCCTGGATAATTCAGGGGGGTTCCTGATGAAGCTAACATGGCTAGCGAAACGCGTGTCGAGTGCAAAAATAAAGTGTTTGATGCAGTGGTGTTATATATTGAGTAGTATCTTAATGACATCTTAAATTTCTTCGGCTGAGGAAGTGAAATCACATCTACCAGAAGTTACTTAATATCTTTCACCAGAGGGTACTGTAGATTGTGGGGGATGGTGATTGGTTGTTGTTAAAAGTTAAAGAGGCCACTTATTCGTATTTTCTGACACTCCGTCAGATTAAGCTGGGGGATTAGAAATATAAATGATGAATAACAGTTGTTATTATGTGTTAGAAACGTTAAACTTCACCAAAAATGCCATTATCAATAATAATAAATATTTTTCTTCGAAGCCGTCGTCGTAAATATCAAAGGAGCAGTGAGGATAGGTAAAATAATTTTTTTAAATATTGCGAACGTTCACCATTTTAGAGTATTCAGCACATGATTAACACTTACAAGTAGCTGCTTCTTTTATGTTATAAGATTAACACAAAAATGCATACGCGCACTCGCTGTTACGTTGCACAAAAACAAAATTATGTAAAGTATATTTCGTGTAAATGTCGTATGAGAATCATTATGATCGAGGACTTCAACTACTATTTCCTACGTATGAAATTGTGGACTTTTAACTACAGCTAGAAATCTCAGCCTGGCGATAAATTGACGTTCTCTGAACCCATTAACTATTGCATAACAAGAAAATTAGCTAATTTAAAACCTATTTTTAACCAGATTAGATGTGAACCACCGGAAATTGTCATACGACCGAGTGGAGTTGCCTCATGCTACTTTTTGCGTCATTTCGTATGAACCATCTGCTAGCGCGTGATGCAAGATGCGTTTAATCAATGCAGAATTGTTTCATACCAACGATAAGTGGTACTCAAAAATATAACGGGAGGATGAGTGTTAAAATGAGAAAAATTGGATGATTCAATACGAGCGAAATAAGAATGCTTCGCAGTTTAATATTTACAACAAAATTTTCTATCAAAACTGCTTTAATTATTTGTGCAAATGTGTACTTTTTATTTTATATAAACACGTAGGCCGAAAAGTTTTTGGTCTGACACATAGATGTCATCCTTTTTAAAATAATCCATATGGTTTTTAGGAAGTACCAACCTTCAAACAATACGTGTCAAAATTTCATAACATTTTGAAGATTAGTTTACAAGTTATAATGGCTTTAGTAACGCTAAAAAATACCGTTTAAGCAAAGCAATGGCTGGATAAGTGTTACGGGAAGTCTGCCCCTAGGAAATCACTCATCATTTATTGGTATGCTGAATTTAAACGCGGTCGTACAGACACAAATGATACTGTACGCTCTGGACGCCCAAATCAGGTGGTTATATCGGAAAACATCAAAAAAAATCCACAAAATTGTTTCGGATGACCGTGAAGTGAAATTGCGTGAGATAGCTGACACCCTAAAGATATCAAAAGAACGTGTTGGTCATAGTTTTCATGAACATTTGGGCATGAGAAAGCCCTGTTCGAAATGCGTACCACAGTGGACCAAAAACAACAACGTGTTGATGATTCTGAGCGATGTTTGGACCTGTTTAAAAGCAATAAAAAGGATTTTTTCATGCAATCTGTGATAAGGATGAAACATGGATCCACCACTACACACCGCACAGTGTGTCGACTAGTACAAGTTAGCTGGACAAAATTATTTTTTCACTTATTTCAATTGTTTATGTATATTCTAGGCATATTAAGTTATTTTAAGAAAAAATTCATCGCGTTGGTTTTTTTATGGGCGTGGCTAATTTTTTCCCCTAAATTAGTCAGCTACGCAGATATATTTAACGATAACTCGGGAACAACTTGTCATATTTTTATAAATAAAACATTAAAAAATGCGTAACAAAATTTTATTAAAGTTGATTGAATATTATTTTATTCTATCTTTTATCGTTTTGGAGTTATTTAGAAATTAATGGAGAGAAAAAATTTTTTTTCGTGTAAAATTCATTATTTTTTTCGGTTAAAAAAAAAAAGCGCAATAACAAAAGAAAAACAAAATATTATACATTTTTCTGACAGCTGCGTATCTGGAAAATAAAATAAGGTATTAATCATGAAAATCGGTTAATAAATGTGGGTTTTATTCACAATTTACCGCAGGTACTCAATATCGATAAAATTTGTGTAATACCCTTGCATATCGCGGTAGGATTGCATCAGCTTAGCAGGTAGATAACGGAACTAAAGGGCAAGGGTATTTTGTATGGTTATTAGAATTAAAAATTATAATACAGTGTCTTTCATTTAGCTGCATTTCGCTTACCTGTATTTTTTGTCCAGCCGCAGAAAACAAAATATTCTGCGTATGTGCACGAATTTTTCTACAAACTTGAATGTGCAGCTAAATGAAAGACACTGTATTATTATTTTTAATAATAACCAGATGAAAAATCATTTATTGCATTTGTCAATTAAAAATAAAACAATTAATCCATATTACTTAGTTTTATTGACACAAAAAGGATAAACTCAAATAATACCTGCATTTCAGGTAGGTAACTTGTGCATTATACATACATAAGTAGTTTGTATTTTAAAATGTTTTTAATTTTTTTAAGATACATATTTCTTGCTGTTCGGTTCAAAAAAAAATTGTTTTTGAAAATTCCAGTCAAAAATTGTTTTTGTTTAATTTTAAAATAAATGTTATAAATGCTCTGTAATAAATTTAGCATAATGACACTGACTGTAATTATATGTAAAATAAAAATACTCATTTATTGATAAAGAAAAATTTACAAGTCAAGGTTTACATGCTTAGTACAAGCACTACATAACTAAAAATAGTAGCTGAACCTAATAATCATCATCAGAGTGTTCTGATGAGTCGTTTACTGTATAATCGTCATCATTTTGTGGCATTGTGCGACAATATGATGACGATTCCAATCTTGACTCTTCTATGCTAGGGCTTACAATTAACTTTAATACATCTGTACATATTTTTCCGGCTTTTTTTTGGGAATCTCTCGAAGGCTATTGATCAAAGGATCAGATGTTATAATTAACATGCACAATAAGTCTCTATTCGTGGCAACACGCGAGCACTTGCGGGTGTTGTACTCCCTAAATCTGCGTCAATCTTTGTTCCGTGCTTCTTGAGCCTCTTCGGAAAGCTGCCCAATTGGAAGCAATACCGCTTTGATGACTTCTGTGCTGTGAATTAATATTTTATGCACAGTAGCAGGCATACAGTACCACGAATAGAGACTAAGATAATGTTTTTGGTTTCAAGACAAAATTTTTTGAATTCAACTAAATTTATCTCGAATCCAGAAGACAATGTTCTCAAAATAACATCAAACTTTTTTATAATTGTAACATCCAACCCTGTGATCTGAGCACTCATCTCAGCATTCTTAAAAAAGCGACGGGCTGTATTTCCATCATTTGAAGAACCACATCCTGGCTTTGGTTTATCTACAATGAGTCCCATCTCGTTCTTAAATTTCAATTTGATTTCCTCGGAACGAACCTTGATATCTGCTTTGTCTTCGTTGCTTCTAGCCTGCCATTTCTTAATATTCAACTTGTAACTGATATGTAAAAGACATTCGAAGCAACGAATCCAAGCATGAAGTGTAGATAAACCAAAGCCAAAATGTTCTTGATTGCTGTTAAACATCGCGGGGTCATCGTTCATCGTCTTGGGGGTGGCGCCACAGATGAAACACTTTTGGGATGAACTAGTTTCCGTTAAGGCGTTACACACATTTCCGTCTGTCATTGTCAGCAAAAGTTCGTGTTTTACAGAGATTTGAGAATCACCAAAGTTGATAAGTGTTGGAAGAAGAGCATTAACTTCTTCCCACAATCTATTTGTCTCCACTAACGTGAAGTCGTTCGTTTCTTTGGCAAATATAAATTTGATTGGGCGACAATACAAAGTTGATGAAGGCCGAGGATTTTGCCAAATAATTTTGGACCCATCATATAACTTAAGGGGAACTAAAGAAAATGCGAAAGGAAACTCGTCCGTATATTCAGTGTTCTCAAATCTCTGTTTGTATGTGCTGTGCCCAGAACTTCCATCACATCCCCATTTACTAACAAGTGTAAACGATGAACTTGTTGGGAGCACACTGCTGATAACTTCATTCTGTGCTAATACTAGACGTTCCACTGTTTTATTTAATAAGGCTTGCAAATTTATTTCAGCACGAGTTTCTGTTATAGCAATGTGCTCCTCTGCAGGGTAACAGGCCTGTTTGGACTTTTTTAAACTAAAATATGACGGAAACACATTATGCCCCGCCTTCATGGACCACTTCCTAGTTTGTTTGTAAGAATGCGTTGTTGACTTAGAATCTATATAATAAGCTAAGACTTCGTCACTACTTAATTGCCTAGGATTAACGGAACTGTTATTTTTAGACTTAATAATATTATCTGGGCTCTCACTAATGTCTCTAATCACATTGGCAATTTTCCTTTGCCCTGCTGAACGCACAGCAATTTCGGCAGCAGTCACCAATTCACTGACACTTCGGGATTCTACGAGATCCACGACGCGACGTTTCTTCGTCTTAAACGACGATTCCTCGAAATCTTTGCGAGGTCTTCCTGCAGGAGTCACATTCTCACTTGATGTTGAAGGTTGTGGCGCAAAATAACTCGCAGTAAACTGTATGTCTGCTTCATCCAACCAGTTCTTATTTTTAATTAAAAAACGCTTCTTCGACTTTCCTGAAGCCAACCATTTGGCACCAAACTTATTAGACAAGTTGGATATCTTCAACTTTATTTCTTTTTGGCTGCTTTCAGTAATGTCACCAAAGTGAAATTTTGAAGAAAGAAAGTCATATACACGCGAGTTTTTTTCATTCTTCGTGTGTTTCAACCACTCCTCAAAAAAAGGCTACCCTTGAAATAGAGTAAACGTGTTCTGGAAAAAAAGAAAAAAAAACACGTTGTACTGAAGTGTGCTAAACAATATGTGTATTTTTACGAAGAATAACGTTATTTCTGTATAATATCTAAAAACTAGCCCGGATAGAGGTGAATGTCTGTATATTCTGAATTTTTTGAAAAAAGACGCTAAAATATATAGGCTATTTAAAAAAAATACTAAAAATTCAAATTAATAGATTCTGATTAAAAAAATACATTAAAAAATAGTACTTACCCTCAGTATTAATATTCATCACAAAAACTTTCACAATATTATAATATGTCACTATAAGATGTGCACGAAAGTGTCGCTAAATTGCAACTGATTGATTGAAAGAGCTGCATTAAACTCATTACCTGACTTCTGACGCTTATGACTCGCCACTTGCAAATTTGATAAACAACCTTTTCTCGGAATTCGGGGTTTGGTGGTGTTGTTTACGTTTTGCAAATAAGATTTCCTGGAAATCATAACATGAATTTTGTCCACCTAGCATGTTCTACGCGACACACTGTGCACCGGTATCAAATCGGCACTCAGCTGAGTGGATAGCAGCCGGTGAAAGCCGCCTGCAGCGACCAAAGACACAACAGTCTGCTGGGAAGGTTTTGGTCTGTGTATTTTGGGATGCGCATGGAATAATTTTTATCGATTATGATGAGAAGGGAAGAACCATCAATAGTGAATATTATATAAAGTTATTGGTGCATTTGAAGGCAGAAATCGCAAAGAAACGGCCCCAAATGAACAAGAAAAAAAGTGCTCTTTCATCAAAAGAATGCACCTTGTCACATGTCAATGGTTACGGTGGGAAAATTGCATGAATTGAAGTTCGAATTGCTTCCTCAGCCACCCTATTCTTCAGATTTAGCCCCCAGCGACTATTATCTATTCGCAAGCCTCAAAAAAATGCTCGCGGGAAAGAGATTTGGCTCCAAAGATAAAGTTATCGTCGAAACTGAGGCCTATTTTGAAGGCAAAGACAAATCCTTCTACAACGAAGGTATAGAAATGATAGAAAAACGTCTGACTGATTGTATCGCTCTTAAAGGAGACTATATTGATGAATAAAGTAGACTTTTGCAAAAAAATATATTTTAAGTGGCTAGACCAAAAACTTCTCAGCCGACGTTTTACATAGTACTCTCATAAATACTCTTACAATGAAAACATGTCCTAAACATTTAATTTCTATGAAAATTAAAACAAATTATGAAATTAATTTATATATTCATAGTGACAAAAATAATTTAACATTTACTCAGAATGTGCCCCTCTTTCTCTCGTCTATGGCAGCACGCACTTGATCCAGCGGAAAATCTTCCATCGCTTTTGTTAAAGCTCGTTTTAAAGAATCAAGATTGGCATGTCTCTTAGAGCAAACCATATCCTCTAAGAGGGACCGTAGTTTATAATCTAAATCAGGGGTGCTCAAACGGTCGATCGCGAGTGCTTTTTGAGTCGATCTCGAGAAAAAAAAATTCCGATATAGAACTATTCACAGATTTTGTTTTAGGTAACTAAAACAAAATGTAATGAATAAACTACTAAAATTTATTCGATCCACAATTAGGCCAGAATAACCCCCTCATCACTTTCTTTTATCGTAATAACCCCCTGCTAGCGGCAAAAGGTGGCTTTATCAAAGGAACGCGCGGTACTTGTCAAAGAAAAGCCGCGTTTTTGATTCCCGCCGATTTTTCTACAAACTTCGGGCGGTGTGTGTTGACGGAAATATTCGAGACTTCGTTCGCGCCTGCAGGAATAGGAGTCAGTCTGAGTTGTAACTTGAAGGCGATACATCGATACAAAGTTTATTAATAAATAGTTCAAAATGAGTGCGGCGAAGAAAAGTAAAACTTATCATTTTAATAACGATTGGGAGGAAGAATTTTTCTTTTGTATGGTAAAGGATAAGTGCATTTGTCTCATTTGCCGTGCGTTCACAAGACCAGCCAAACAATCAAAAGCTGCAACGATCGCGTCATTTAAAATATCTCATATATTGGCGAAACACAAGAAACCATTTGATGATGGATTGGTTGTGAAGGAAGCATTTATTGAGGCGGGTGAGACTTTATTTGGAAATTTTAAAAATAAAACAGAGATTATGTTTGCTATTAGAGAACTTCAATTATCTCGTTCGACTGTAACAAGGCGTGTTGAAGTCATGAGTCAGGACATGGCAGATAAACTAAAACATGATATCATGGAATGTACATATTTTTCTTTACAGTTCGACGAATCCACCGATATGACAGACGCTGCCCAGCTGTGTATTTTTATTCGAATGGTATTCAATGACATGTCGGCTAAGGAAGAGTTTTTGACAATGATTCCTCTGAAAGGAAAGACCCGTGGCGAAGATATATATGACGTTTTCTTTAATTTTGTAACAAACTACAAGCTACCAATATATAAACTAGTGTGCATTACAACCGATGGAGCACTGGCAATGACTGGAAACAAAAAAACGGTTTTGTGGCATTGTGTCGAGCTAATGATGATTTCCCTTCATTTTTCTCCTTCCATTGCATTATACATCAACAAGTTTTGTGTTCAAAAGTTCTAAACATGGAGGCATTGCAATAAAAATTGTGAATTATATCCGTGCACGAAGCTTGCAACGACGGCTCTTTAAATTGCAGTTGAAAGATAGTGAGTCAGCTGAACACACTGATTTAGTTCTTCACACGGACGTCAGGTGGTTGAGTCGCGGCTAATTCCTAGAAAGGTTTCAAGAATTATTGCCCGAAATAACAGCTTTTCTGGACGAAAGAGGTGATGACACTCAGATGCTGAAAAAAACGGAAAATGGCTGACTGATTTGGCATTTTTGACAGACATCACAATGCATTTAAACCCTATTAATTTGGAGCTTCAAGGTAAAGAAAAAACTATTATTGAGATGATTAGCGCAATAAACGCATTCAAAAGTAAATTGCAACTTATGATAGATCAACTGAAAAGAAAGGATCTGAAAAATTTTCCGTCTTTGAAAGCAAGGATTCCTCAGTTGAATTATGATGTTTATGAGGCAGAATTATCAAATATTTTGGGCCAATTCGAAATACGTTTTTATGATTTCAGTAAATTGGCAAATATCGCATCATTTATGAGTTATCCTTTTTCGTGTAAAAACATTGTGGAATTAGCTACTGAAATGGCAAGTCAGTTTAACATGGACTCATGTTCTGTTGAAAATGAGTTAGTGCAGATTATATCAGATATACATCTCAAAGCCACAGCATCTGATACAAAATTCTGGTGTTTTATATCTGAAGATAAATATCCGAATCTAAGGCAAATCGCCCTTCAACTGACGGCAATGTTTGGGTCAACTTACTTGTGCGAGTCTGCATTTTCTGAAATGAAGATAATTAAGTCAAAATATCGCAATCGACTAACTGACGTACATATGTCATCATGCTTGCGATTAGCACTCGGTAATTCGTACCATCTTATGAAAAGTTTGTTGAGGACATGCAGTGCCACGCTTCAACATCCAAAGTCACTTTTTAGTTAAGTTTAAACACTAGAACTCGTTTGTTTTGTAAACTAATATCTATGCCACGATACACTCTACCTAGACGACAATCCTGCATCACACTTACTTGCAGCCTCTCAGAGTCGATCGATCGTAGTCTAACAATATTGAGGTAGATCGCCAGCAGTTCAAGTTTGAGCTCCCCCCTGATCTAAATGATTTAGATTAGGACTTGCAGAAGGCCCATCTTCTATAGTAATAAATGAAGGCACATTTTTTTGAAGTCACGCTTGTGTTGTAATAGCTTTGTGTCCTGGTGAAGAGTCAGTGCTTATTTTTGAATAGTTTAGGGGTTTTACAACATTCTCTAAAATATTATAGTGTCTCGATATTATAGCCTGGCACATTGAGGCGCCATTTTATAACGTCTCTTTTACGGCGTTAGTTTGCCCCTTATGTATGTTATATCTTATTTTTTGAGAATGGATCGAGTAGATATTAATACTGAAAGATCAAAAATTAGATATATATGCCAGCTCGTTTGGTTTGGAGAGATTATGGATAAAAGATAATTTTTGTATGTCTTTTGAAAATAATAGTTGTTTAAAGCTTGGTTGTAAATGTTTATTTTTTTTGGGCACCATTTATTCTAGAATAAAAGGAATCTAATTTCAGCTTAAAAAACGAAAAAATACTGAAGATTTATTTAGTTGTTAAAATAAGATTAAATATATTATAACCTGTGCGTCCTGAAAGAAGGTGCAGGCAGTTCATTAAAAGGCTGCATTAGCACAGAGAAAAGTATATTAACAATCTCAATCCCTCAAAGAATTATAGATTATTTTTATTGCCTATAAACTCGGCGGTACTGGCTTCTAAAACATGAAGCTATACCCAAATTCCAGGTTGTTCGCTGTCTTACTTGCATATGCACAAATAATCGAGACAAATAATAGAGGGAATATCGTAACTTCAGATGACAGAAGACCTACGTTTTTAAGTTTTTAAATATAATTAACATGTTGACATATTCAGACCTTTATGATATGCATGCAAAGAATCATTGATCGGACTATAACAACTGAGTAACATAACCTATAAATAATTTTAACCAAAAAAGTGCTAATGTGCGTACGTGAAAGTTTGTAATAATATTTACGGGAGTACCAGGTACTTTCTTGAACACTATACAATAGCATTGTTTCTTTTTCAGTCAAGACGTTTGGGTGAGCTGTGAAAGTTCATACTACAATCAAAGCGTAGACAGCATGGATGCTGGGTATTCTGTGGAGTCGGACTATTATGGAAGCCAACGATCTGCGCGAAAAGGTAATATACCGTTTTTTTATTCGTCGTCTCAAAAAGCCATACCCAATACTGACGTAGGTGAGCCTCTCGCGTTCGTCTGTGGTCGGTGCCTTTTTAAGTGTTTCACAGACAAACGGACAAAGGGGACCTACAGTTTAATACCGGCTCCGAATCACCGAAGTAATAGGGCTTTACTAGGCATTATATTACGGATGATTTGCCATTACCTTCCCGAGGGAGGCGACGGACACGTTGTGTAGTTTTTTTTTATTATTTATTATTTTCCGAGCTGAAATTCGAACTCGAGTTTTTCTCCGGCTCTCGGTGGGACGAAACCTCACTGTGCCATTCGCCACTCAAACTACCCTACAGGTCTTAATTTTGAAGTAATCGGAAAGATTTTTTTTAATTATTCATTTTTTCAATGCCAATCGATCTGTCGAGCTAGATTTTAGGTTTTTTTCCACAATTTTTCGGAATTTTCAGAAGAACTATTAATTTTTATGAAAAGACGGCGTTTTTCGGGGGAAAAATCAATCTATAGATCGTAATTTTCACCTAATCATAACATATTTTTTTTTAAATGTTCGTTTTTTAGTTGCAAATCGATCGGTCGTGCTGGATTTTGATTTTTCCCCTGTTTTTCAAAAATTTGAGAAAAAAATTGTGTTTCCATGGAAGTACAGTTTTTTCGCAAATAGCTACTCATAGATGGTTTTTCTCCCATATTCAGGACAGATTTTTCTCAAAAATCAATTCTTCTGATGGACAATCAATCTACCGACCTTGGATTATTATTTTTGCCCCAGGTTTTTCAAAAATTGCAGACGTTACCCAGGATACACCACATGGAGGTAGTGTCAGCTGGTATCCCTTTGTCTGTGTGTCTCTGCGTGTGTGTCTCTGCGTGTGTGTGTATGCGTGTGTATTTGTGTGTGTGTGTGTATTGCCTACGATAACTTAAGTACCTACAAAGAATACTGCTGTTTTTAGTTTTAGACTTTAAAAGACCGTATGCGAATTTTCAAATTTTACTACAATATTCATTATCAGGATGTAGACGAATAACCATGAATGAATTTAGAAATATCCCGCAAATTTGTTGCAGGACAGTTCCGATGCAGGAGAATCCCGTTAAATAAATTGAATGATTTCATTATTATTAAGTCGAAGCAATAACTTGCAATTTAAAAAAATCTCTAGTTTATTAAATAAATTCACTTAAATTTGTCAGAAAAATTTTCCGCGGAACTGAGCAAATTCAAGTAGTTAAATTAAATTTGCGCTAATGTTAGGTAAATTTGGTAGAAAATTTGCTAATTTTTGCTAATCGCTACTAATCTAAACAAAGTTCCAACTCTTGCTAGCCAAAATTTGAATTATTTCAATGAATATTGAATAATTTTGCGAAGATTTGAATTTGAATTCGCTGAAATTCGCGTTATTTTGATTCAAGATTATTATATAATATTTTTGATTTTTTTGGTTTTCAAAAAAATTATAATTTTTTTTTGTACAAAGTTGCACAAAACAAGGTTTTGAGCAACCTTATTTACGAGGCTGGTTTGAAAAGTCCGTGCAAAAATAAAAACTACTCATGTGTTTGGGGTAAACCTTTTTTATTTTTCGACATAGTCTCCTTTTAGGCTTATACACTTCGTCCAACGATGTTCTAGTTTGTTGATCCCTTCCGAATAATGGGATTTGTCCAAGTCTGCAAAATATCCATTAGTGTCTGCAATCACCTCCTCGTTTGAATAAAATCTTTGTCCCGCCAGCCATTTCTTCAAATTGGGGAACAAATAGTAATCCGAGGGAGCCAAGTCTGGAGAATAGGGGGGATGGGAAACGAGTTGGAATCCTATTTTCATTAATTTTGCGACCACAACTGCTGAGGTGTGTGCTGGTGCGTTGTCGTGATGGAAAAGGACTTTCTTGTGGGCCAATCGCGGGCGTTTTTCTTGCAGCTCGGTTTTCAAACGGTCCAATAACGATGAATAATATTCACCTGTAATAGTTTTACCCTTTTCCAGATAGTCGATGAGGATTATCCCTTGCGAATCCCAAAAGACAGTCGTCATAACCTTTCCGGCCGAAGGAACGGTCTTCGCCTTTTTTGGTGCAGATTCCCCCTTGGTAACCCATTGTTGAGATTGTTGTTTGGTCTCAGGAGTATAGTAATGTATCCATGTTTCATCCACAGTGACGAAACGACGCTTAAAGTCCTCCGGATTCTTCTGGAACAGCTGCAAACCATCCTTGCAACACTTCACACGATTCCGTTTTTGGTCAAGCGTGAGCAATCGCGGCACCCATCTTGCGGATAGCTTTCTCATGTCCAAATGTTTATGCAAAATATTATGTACCCGTTCAGTCGAGATGCCCACAGCACTAGCAATCTCACGCACCTTAACTCTTCTGTCATCCATCACCATATCATGGATTTGATCAATGATTTCTGGAGTCGTAACCTCCACAGGCCGTCCAGAACGTTCAGCGTCACTTGTGCCCATATGGCCAGTCCGAAAATTTTGAAAACCACTTATAAACTGTTCTAATCGAAGGTGCAGAGTCACCATAATGTTTATCAAACTTTTCTTTAGTCTCCTGAGGCGGTTTGCCTTTCATAAAGTAATGTTTAATCACCACACGAAATTCTTTTTCGTCCATTTCTTGAAAATCACTCGACTTCCTTGATTCACACGAATGCCAAACACAAAGAAATAGACCAATATGGCTGAAACTTGGTGTGCGTTCATTCAAGAGATGCTACTAACTAAACATGACCTCGATACGCGCCGGTGGTGCCATCTCTCGGACTTTGCACGGACTTTTCAAACCAGCCTTGTAAATTAATATTTTACATAATTTCTTAATTTCAATACGTTGTACGGATTTAGTGATTTGAAATGAAAAGAAGATATTGATATTAGATTTTCTAATCTTTACCCAGATCTTTAAATTTCCCATACCACAAAATTCGTTGCAGTTCTTTGCTGATTTCGCAAGATTAGACCGTCTTCATTTCTATCAAATTTCATCCTCATCGTAACTGATAAAAGAGTTCAAGACCTGCTACCAGAAGCAAGACATTTACTTAAACCGGATAAATGGGATGGAATTGAAATCGAGTGAGAATTCCGTCATTCAGAAGGAAATACACACACAGACATCACACAGACGGACAGACAGACAAACATACACACAGCACATACACACACACACAAAGGGATACTAGCAGACATGCCTGTTTGTGGTGTATTCTGGATGTTTGCAATTTTTGAAAAACCTGGGGCAAAAATGATAATCCGAGGACTGTAGATTGATTGTCC